>VDFB02178552.1:166032-183884 GCA_007258455.2 Sequoia sempervirens
GTGTAGTTTCAATTCAAACTCATTGACCCATGTTTCATGAGTAGTGGTTCACAAGAACCCATCTCTCATGATGACGAATGGTCCACTTAGCACTTATTGCATCTAGGTGATGCTCACAGAGGTGAAGCACTAGTCTGTCCCGGGAGGTCACCCATCCTAGTACTGCTCCAGCTCAAGCGCGCTTAACCAGGGAGTTTGATATCTTGTCGCATTGAAGGAAAAATTCCTTTTTTCTTTGGGTTGCATGTTGTGGTTTGTTCTTTTTAATGCATGTTATTTGTGGGAGAGGCTCCTATACACAGGGCTCATTTTGGCTAATCATGCTAAATAATTTCTCTAGCATTTTCTCATGTACATGGTCTCTCCTCTAGCCTTCACTTCTTCTCCCTCTCCTTGTTTGGTTTCTCCATTGTGATTGGAATCCTTTGAGTTTGATGCACATCAGAAGAGGACTGAGTAGTTGCAATAGCTTCTGTAAATCCATTTCCACACTCATATCATAGAAGTTCCATGTTATTCTAGAAACCCTCTGCCACAAAGGGAAAAGCATCTCTGCTACAAACTTGAAGCGCTTTTATCCATTTATATTGTTTGACCTTTAGAAACCCCTAGTTTAGCAAAAGGGGTTGAGAATTCAAAATTGGTTATCAAATAATGCCAAAATTATATGATTTGGCTAACAATTGCACAATGAAATTTTTGGTCATTTATTAAGAATTGTTGTAATTTTGAGTCGTTGGTTTCATATTTCTATCCATTTGGTTGAATTATGGAAATGGTTGGAGGCAAGACTAAAGGAGGATTTAGGAACAATGGTAAGAGAAGATATGGGATGCCATTTTTTGCTGCAATTCTAATTCAAGAATTGTTATCTGTTGTTTTATAGTATTCAGGACTTCTGAGAGGTCAATCTCATAACCACGATAGTGACGCTACAACTAGATTGGTAGCTGCAAGTGTTCTATTAAGGGGTAGGGCAGACAATGGTGAGGGTTCTAGGGTGTCTATTAGGATAATTGGAGCAGGGGAGCAAGAGCACATAAGAGTAGGAACAAGGCCTCAATAAAATATTATTTACAACCATTTGAGAAAAAAACTTTCAATCAAGAGACCTTCACTTGAGCATAAATTAAGCTTTCCCTGATGATCTAATCTATCTATTTTGGGTGGGAGGGGCCCAGTTCAATTAGCTAAAGCATCATGTTGCAGGCAAGAGGTCACAAGGTCTAGTCCCCCCCAAACCTATGGTACTGGAGGGAATGTCGTGCAGTGGCACCTCTCATGTGAAAAAACTTTTCCAGGTGCACTGTAGTTTATAAGGGGACAGATACCTGACTGATTTCTCTAGTCTAACAAAAAAATAAATCTATGACAATCAACTTCTTATGATCATATTGTTAAGATGTGTTTGCTAATGTGTTATGTATACATTCTTAGGTGTGGGTGTAAAGAAAATCAATACTACTCCTCTTATAGCAGCTAAGGAGGAGGACAAGTTAGCTACCCCAGTTTTGGCATATCCATTTTTTGTGCTAAAGCCTAGTGTGGTTGAAGGAGATGTGACACTCATTGACATAAAAAAGAGAATAAGGAAAATATGCTAGACTTGAGTCCCTCCTATATTTGTGAAAAAGTTCCCCTTTAAAATTCTATGAGAAATGTAAAATGATGATATTTAAGTAATTTTATATAATAAAAATATATGTAAACCTTTCAAACAATTGCAAAACAAACATTAATGTAAAAATATATCAACACTTTTAAAGGAATAACTAAAAATCAAATCACTAAATTTTTTGACAACATGAAGTACTACAATACTTAGTAATGATGTGTCCTTAGTATTTTTAAGAGAACATTCCATATACAACTTGAGTTTTTCCCCTATGGGACAACACCATATGTGGAGTGCAAAATAGTGGCATGTAAACTAGATTTTTATTATTATATATCATAATTTTCATCTTAACTATGAAAAGGTAAAGGGTCATAGGGAAGCATAAATCTAAAATTTCATTTTAGTTCTTCATCTTTTACAAAAATAAGTAATTATATGTACTTATGAGTATCATGTAATAGTATTGTTGGCATTTCAATTAGCACCTTTGAAGTGCTTTTTGGAAATGAACAATGTGGAGTAGCTGCTCTTCAAATTAGGAGAGGAAGCTCCCTCTTTTTTTGATGTTTGAATAAAAAGTAAAGTAAACTAATGTTCCTATCCTTTTACTCAATGGAAGGGCACAATGATGAATAAAGCACAACACATTACAACTAAGGTTTTGTCTAGTTTCTACACATTTTTTAAACTACAACTAAGCTAATTTTTAATCTATCCTATCTCCTCTAGATAAACAAAGCAAACGGGCATAAGAGCGGGAATGGGATGGTTGGATCACTTGCGTTGAACATCTCTCAGAATGCACCCAAAGGCTTTGAAATTTTAGATCTATGCTGGAATAACGTCTTATACAAGCAAAAACTTATACAGTAAGACAAATATTAGGATTTCCAAAGAGGAGGAACCCTTTTCTGATGTGTAAGCTGGGATGCAAATTACTAGAAACAAGAAATAACAATGAACTGGATAATAGGATTCTTGTGGAGGTGACGACACCTATCCATGATGTAGGCTGAAATCTAGATCATTAAAAATCATAAAAAAAAACCATTAATCACAAAATTCCCAAGGAGGTGATGAAACCTATCCAAGGGACATATTGTAACAATAGATTATGAGAAGAAACATTCATAGACCTTGAAACTTTTGATCAAATTGCATACATTCCTTTTTATTTATTTCTTCAATAATCACTCAATGCTTTACAAAGATTTGGGAAAACAAAGGTACAAAATCATACATAATTTCTTATCAAACCAAACAAATTCCATCCTAAAGTGAACAAATATTAACTTGCAAACATGATGGCACAATGGCACTGTAGACATGCAAAATTAGCATTATGCATTCATCAAGAAAATCAAGCTTCACATGCATCCACTCATTCAGTTAATCAGGTTCACCTTCATCCATTCATCAGGTAATCTCATTAATCTCCTAAGGTCATTTATTTTAAAATCAAATAAACATTATCGTCAACCTTTTAATAAATCAAATCCCAAATCATACTTCATCCTTTTTTGAATTGAATAAATCAAGTATTTAAGTCCTAAAAGGTCAAATCAGCCTAATCATCATTAATTTAATCTAATCCTGATTAAATGCTAATCTTACCCACTTGCATTATCTAGATATCTCGACTTGCACAAATAAATCAATTTATTGATTTATTAAAACTCTCATTTTCACTCAACATGGCCCTCAAATTTGAAAATCATGACAAGTTGATTTGTCCCTCCAACATTGCATTTATTGCTCTTTTTCTTGTCCCCCTCTCTAAATTTATTGCCAAATTTTAATTCAAATTTTCCCTCTCATGGGCACTCTTCCCAAATCTTGCACATACATCAACCAATCACCACTTGACAAGTTTCCTTCTTTCATTTGTCCAATCTTAGTCCCACATTGGTCCCTCTTCAACACTTAGCATTTTGAAAATCCTTAAATAGAAGCTTCAACTTTGAGAAAATCCTCCATCATCTCCATCATCTTCACAATCTTTATTCAAAGTCATTCTCTTAAACTGAGAACTGATTTTGTCCGCTCCACAATTTGAGCATTTCAACTCCACAATCTCATACAAAGTTACTCTCTTCAATGGAGAGCTAATCTTGTCCATCTTATCATCATCATCTAAGCTTATCTATCAAGGATTGGGAAAGGGCTATTTTCAACAATAGCACCAATCCAATATGGAATAAAGTTTTGATCATGTTTGTGTATGCTTGCAATCAGTTATTCTTATTCTATTTAGTTTTGCATATTCTAACATGGTTAAGTATTTCATAGGGATATTAAATTTAATGTTTTTGAAATGACTAAAGCATGATATTATTATGTTAATATTTCTGACCATTTGCAGATTTGATGTCCACAAAATGACGCTAGAGGGAGGGCATGATGTTGTGGTTGTCCCACATGCAGTTCAACTATGAGTTTTTCTTGTTTCTAATCATTATTTAAAGCTTTGAATTGTTTCTCTACCATGGATATCTTATTAATTGTTTTGGAACATATCATTCTTGAAGCCTTCTATTACACTTTGACAAGCCATAGCTATTATATACTTCTTGCAGTAGAATAGGATAAAATAAAATAGGCGTCATCCCTGCCCAAAAAAAAAATGCATTTAAATTGACAGGGGTGATATAAACCTGTATTCACATCTATGACTAAAGGCTGTAGTGTTTTCCTTCTTGAGTAGGTAGGTGGAAGGCACCATATCATTCTGCCCATAAGTCCATCCACCTCATAAATCTCACTAGATAGATTTTAGTTGTTCAAGCCTATTATATGTCTCTCTGAAAATCTGCAACCTGTCATAGAAGTCTTGCTTATTGTCAAAAAAAGAAGTAAATATGTCTTCTCCATAGCATTAGCGGTGACAGGCCAGTAATGAGTTGTCTTAGCCTTCCTAGATACAAGAAGATCTGTAAGTCTGTAGGATTTATGTTCATGTCTAGGTAGCTAGCATCGTCATTTTTTCTTGCTCCTCTCATACGGTACCTCCCATTCACTCATTCAGCGTATGATTTGATGTCATGGCTTTCTTTTCTGCTATCATGATCACCCTTGACCCACATCCATGCTCTATGCTTTATGACCAGTGACACACTAGGCAGCTGACAAATCCTTGCAGCCAACCCAGATAGAAGAGAAGCAGCCATTCTGGTCATTCTGCTATTCACACGAAATAACAAGCATTCTGTCGTGTGCCCTCTGTATGCCTCCATTTTGGCGATTGGCTTTACCTGGCCATTTGCATTAGCTTGAAGGGGACTCGGTTATATATTTTGGAGAGTACTTGCCACGACCGTAAGTTATTTTCAAAAACTTGTACAGCCTCCACAACCGTGCATAACAATACCTCTTGTAGTGAGTGTAATCCTCGTGGCTCAACCCATGTTAAGCTTGTGCGATCTTGAGAAGCTGTAATACATTTACAACGAGATGGTGAGCCTTCTCTATCGATCTCCATAGCCAAGGGAGTTGTTGTTATGACAGATCTAGTATGTGAGGCTTTTCCAGCTCTCCCAGAACCCACCATTTTCTTCTACTTTCATTGCAATCAGCGTACTCCATGAGCTCTTCAGGCTTTCTGACAAGCAGTTCGCATGCCTTGTCTAATCTTTTGCATTTTGCATACTTGTCTACCAAAATTTGTGCCTATACTATTGTCATAAATTCATCCTATGCTTATTTTGTATTTATCACGTACCACGAGACCACGTCTTGCATCCCGTTAACCAGTTCACGTACTCTCAAGAAAATGTAGACTTCACTAGTCGTAAGGTCTTATCACTGGTCCAATCTGTACTGTGCATCTATCATGCAATCCACGTGTCTTGTCTATGTTTCCACCACTTGTAGTTGCCAGAAAATTTCTAAACGCCTCTTGCAAATCCATTTTGTGCATATCACGTAATCATTGCATTCTCTGAGACCATATTTCTTTTGAGCAATTCTGTGAAAAAGTTCACACGCCTTGTGTAAGCTTTTGTATTTTGCATACATATCTCCCACGGTAGCTGCAGCTATAACATTTGTTTGGGTGCGGGCTGGAAGGATGAAATGAAATGAAATGAAAAATTTTAACATAGGTTGTGGAATTCGGCTTTACACCTGCCAGTTACATTAACTCAAAAGTCTCTATCACTGTCTTCTTCTTTACACCTCCCAATGCCTCCCAACACTAGTTATATGTGTTAAATTAGGAATCATGTGACATCACAGCTCTTCTGAATTAACTAGCTCAGGAAAATATCATGGTTTCCAGTGTCATATATAGGTACATATTGTCTATGGACCATCTAGTAAATCATCGCTTTTATCATGATACATGATGCAACTGTGAGAGGCTTTTTTTTACAGGTATGACATTTACTCCAGCCACTCACATGTTCGACACACTTGCAGCCATCCATAGCTGCCCTATCATCCTTTTTTTTCTATCATTCATTAAATATGCTGGAAAATTTATATTTTGTAGTTGTTTGCACGGTTAATGTTTACTTGATCATAAGTTGAAAAGACTCTACCTGCCAACTTTAGTGCGATTAGGTAGGAGGATTTTGTGACATATCTTGCAAACATTGTATTCCATGAGATCACATTTCAGAGAGGCAGACTGTCAAAAATTTCACGCGCTTTGTCAATGCTTCTGATTTGTCAAACAGTTCACATGCCTTGTCTATGATTACACATTTTACACAGTAATAATTTAGAATATCAAAGAAAACGGTCAGCATTAACTGTAGTCATCTTTTTGCACTGAAAGGGTGATTGGACTGGTAAACATTGAACTTGAGAGTACAAAGGAGAGGCAGTCATTGGAAGATGTGGGAGCTTCCATTCTAAGCTGCAAGACAGGCAACAAGAACTGGTGTGGCAATAAATCAGAGTAGCAGGCCACGTGAAGCAAGTGTAAGGAAGCCGCTAGCGATAAATGCTGGTCAAAGTTTGTGGAGTTCACTTTTACCCATGCCAGCTGCATTAAAATCTGAGGACTGTATAAATCACATTAGTGGGCGATGGCCGTACACTTGCCAACTAATTTCAATTCAAAAGTCTTTAGCATTTAGGGCGTGGTCTTCAAGAAACATTTTATACATATCAGAGCTTTTTCTATCATGATTTGGGCTGCGAGTTGTGTGATTTTTTTTAATGCCCTGATTGATCTATTTGACTTTCATGCTATGGTACTTACAAAGATTTATGTCATTAGTTTGATCAACTTGAAGACTTTTAGTCATATCTTTTCACATGTGGAAAGAAGGTATAAATCAAGTGGTTGGCTTATTGATTTTGGAAACCATTGTTTTTGAAAATCCTTGTTATATGTTTAAACTTTTAGTCATAACTTTTCATGGGAAAGAAGGTACAAATCAAGAATACATTGGAGAGTAGGATGATGATTTTGAAAAATTTATTCTTTTTGGTTGATTTATCGGCCCAATACCTTTAATGATGTGGATAAAGGACAGAATGGGTCTAGAAAATGTGATATCTTATCAATACAATCAATATCAAAGCATGGTCCATTGATAAATACTTTTGTTATTATCACAATCATCCAAGGAATTTGTTCTTTCAAATTGGGATCATATTATTGTTTGGATTTAAAGATCAAAGTGAACTTAATGTTCTAATTTTCAAATGATTCTCTTTATTTGATAGGAAAACAAGGAAAGCGAAAGGAAAACGAAGAATATTTTGAGCTTGCAAGGGATTTTGTGAACATCAAAATTGAAGTTCAAGAGCATTTTTTAATGCTTGGAGCTTCTGTCACACGCCTTAATTTTTTGTTTTAATCCAACTAGATCATTGTTTTCTTTCAAAGTTGGGCTAAAATTGAACCTTAGACACCTACTAGCTTTTCGATTTGGTTTAAAATTGAACAAGGCAAACTTAACAATCCATTTTGGTGCTATAAAAAGAATCGAATCATTGCTTTGAGGCTAAAATGAACATGTGTTTTTCATTTTTTGTAATCTTTTATGCAAAATAATCTCATCTAAAAAGGCGTATGCACTTCTCTCACACTTCACAGTGATCTTGAGAATCAAAAGTCTTTTTGATGACATTAGGTTGCATAAAAGATTACCTCCACACTTCGATTTGGGCTTAAAACTGAACAAAGTCTTGTGCGAGTGTGAGTTAGGTATATTGAGTGTATTCTCCCTTTGTTTCTAAACAAAGGTCAATCGAACTACGGATGTGCTTGCTCGCTATTGTTTACCTTTAGAGGGGCCTGCCTAAGAGACACATCCGAAAGGAGAACTCGAAGGCGACTCCAACTGGTTTTTGATTCGGGCTAGTATACAAATGGATAAGACTAAACTGTCAAGTCCTCATGGTATTTAGGCCTTAGCCATACAGTGTCTTTCAGAATGGGGTACTACCGTAAAATGTATAAGAGCCCCTAGTAGGATTGATTAAAGCCTTTAGTGGCTTGCTGGATGTTTGCAAGGTGCCATGTCCCCAATGTTGTGTCATTAAGAACCTTGTTTGTAGTTTCCATCCAGTCCATCCAACGAGTTTATCAAAGTGGTGCATTGGAACTTAGATTCCAAGAAGTTACTTGCCATGTCTGATCTTGGTTGAAATATAGAGGTTAAGACTTCATTCTTAACATACATTTATATTTTTTCCTTGGTTGCATGTAAAGTCATCTCTTCTACTACAAAGGGCATGAGGCAAGCCCACCAAGAAAAACGTACCAATTGAGCTAGGATGTTACATTGCTTTTTTGAAAACACAGTGTGTTTATCAAAAACATTGAAAAACCAACATTCAACATCATCATCAAAATTTCAAACCCCTTAGTTAGAGCAAATACCTTTGAAAAAACCCAAAAACTATTGCTTACCCTTGGGATTATGTCCTTAGAGGTTTCTAAGTAATTGGGTTTACATCTTAATTTTCTCTTACAAAGGTCAACATTAGGCAACCCTTGTCCTGATTTCTTGGAACTTCCACATAGCACTTTGTGGGATGAAAATAACTTGTGACATTGGACATTCAGTTTGAACATAATCAAGAAGTGTGTTTGTGGTAAAAAGAACTCATTATGCAAAGATAACAAGTTGGACCCCACACATGTGCTTGTTTATCTTTTTGTCTTTCGAGAAAACATTGGTCTTTTGGGTTTGAATTACTCTTAGAGAAAAATGTGTTCTTCAATACCTTGGCCTAGTAAACAAAGTCTCTCTAAGTCTCTTAGGATCATCAAAACTTTCATCATCCATCCAAACATTTGTCATCTTCATCCATCCAAACAACTTTAGAGCTTTGGAAACATCATTCTAGACTTGGGTAAATCATCCTTAAATCAAAATCATTTCTTTAGTTAGGTGTGTGGGAATGCATCCTTTCTCATAAATTTAATTAAATCAGCAAATCCTTTGAAAAAATTCATCCTAAGATTACATCCAACATCTTAGGGTTTACAAGTTCATCATCCAAATCAAACTAATCGAAATCAAATCCTAAGTCTAGCATTGATCCAAAGTCCCTAAACATTCAACACGCATATCATTTCCCCTTTCCATCCTTAATCTTGTCATTCGTCCTAAGAACCTTGGAGGTCACTTTCGAAACAAGGTCAAAACACAAGGAGAACATGGAATCCAAACTTGATCCATACATCTTGAGTAATCCAAATCAATTAAATCTTCAAAAACTTACAATGTCGATTGATTATCAAAACTCACACTTATACAATCCATACATGGGACCATTACCTTCGACAAATGTCAATAGAATAACAAGTGTGAGTATGCCCAAATCAAAGATTGGAACACATTTCCCGATGGTAAATCCAAGTCCAAACCTACAAGTCTATCAATCAAACAATCAATGCATGAGCCTTGAAACAAACGTCATCCCACCAAATCCCTACATGCCAAAGGAGAATGTACCAAGAACAAGTTTTTGAAACATGAATCTGAAAAACTTTGGGATGGATACATTTGAAAATCATACCAATATTCCAAACATGAACAATGGTCAAATTCAACCTATCATGCCAAATCTGAGTGTCATCACAAATCAAAATATTTTCCAAAATCAAACACAACTACACACTCCAAATTTGCTTAAACAAGAGCCTAATCAACTATATCAAGGGAGTCCAGATCAAAATCAAGAACAAAATTGGCTAGATCAAATTACTGCACTTTCCAAAATAGTTGAGGCATTGTTCCAAGGGAAATCTCCACCACTATTACCAACATCATTCCTTGGTTTAGGGCTTCTGCCTTTACCTAGCACCTATCAATCCACCCAAATCAATCCACCTAACGTCAATCAAACCATCATGTCAAATCCTTCGAATATACCATCGACATCACACCAATGGATGGTATCTAATCAAACAACAACATTGATCCCAAATCAAAATACGGTCTCCCAAGGACCTATCACCTTGGTCATTCCAACCATCACTATCCCTTCAATCATTCCAACCACCACTATCATGCCCATCACATCTCAAACACTCACTATCGCTCCAAGTGTATCTCAACCACTTGTCACCGCATCCAACATGATTTCAAATACACCACCACTACCACCAAAACCAAGTGCAATAAGTCAATATTGTAGTGTTGCACTAAAAGCACATCAAGCCTACCAACAAGGGATTCAACAATCTCAAGTTGCCCAAGCCTCTCAAGCTACTCAACAAACACAAGCACAAACACAAAAAATGACAATTGTTGAGAACAAGGATCAAGATCAATCCATCACTAAGCACCTTGAAGCTATGTCTACTTCATCCAATAATCAAATCAACATATGTCAAGAGTCACTTTTGAATCACAATCAAAATCCACCAACAATACTCGACAATGAGCCAATTCAAGAAATATCAACATCACTTGACTCTATGGTCAAAGACATTCACAATTTCTCCACCACAATTGTCGAAAACAATGATCAAAATCTCTCCATCAAGGAGCACATTGCTGATGTATCTACCCAATCTGATGATCAATTCACCATACATCAAGATCCACTTTTAAGTGGTCTCTTTCAAGGAGTGTTAGGATTATTTGATCCAATTGACATAATGCACGATCCATTGACCAATGATCATATTGAAAATGTTTCTACATTGCCTTATGAGTTAGAGGATATATCTCAAGAATTTATTCCAAAGCATAATCAAAATCCTTCACCAAAGTCTAGCAATGGTCCTTCCCAAGACATATTGATACCCTTTGACCTCATGGTTACATATACTAAAGGAACCCTGAACTTGACACTTGAGGATATTGAGCCATTCCCCATGCCTAATGATGACATCCAAGAAACCTTTGTAAGCAATCCATCCTTTGAAACTGACCCATGTCAAGAAATTGATCCAAAGCATGTCGAAAGCAACTCCTAAATCATCCAAGATCAAGAATTTGTATCTTCAAGATACTACAATCATCTAATGGAAACTCTCCTATCTACACAGGATGATCATATCCATGTAGCGCATACTCCTCCATCTACCCATGAGATGCTTTCTATGGATGGACACATAGATGATCTTCATCTAGAACAAGATTTTGTTACACACAAAGAGAAAATTATCAACTCCTACAGTTAAATTGAGTTATCAACATCAGGATCAGATATATCCCGAATTCAGACTGAGGACATTAGGTATGTGGATGTCCAACATTATCCGCTCAAGGAAAAAAGTTAGATAGAATATGATATTTTAGAGTTAGCAAAGCATCCAATCAAAATAACATCATCTATGGTGGTCATTTATTAGAGAATTCACTCTAAACAGGAGCTCTTGGAACATGCAAAATCAAAGCATGAAGGTACTACTACCATACTGGGGGCAACTTCGTCTCAAGAAAACATCAACATAGAAAGCATGAAGAGTCCTTATGATGAAACTAATGTCAATACTACAACCAGCCACATCATGAATCTTCATCCACCCATCACCTCATCCATGAATTGTGACCAACGTCAAAAGAAAGAACTGAATCAAAGTATGAAGAATGTTATCAAAGCAAAAGAAGCTAGAAAGCATAATGGACAAATAAAATACAAATGGATACAAAAAAACACAAAGAAAGATTATCCCTATCAAACTCCATCAGTCAAAGAAACTATGGGGAAAAACAAAAGAGGGAAAAGTATCCATCAAAGATGTCCACAAAAGCAAAACAGGCTTTTCGAGCAACGTACAAGGTATATCAAGCAGTCATCCTAATTCCATGCACACTTTCGTATCCACCCATCATTGCTCATCTTCCCATGTTTGGAGAGTCAAAGGATCCAAACTGTCAACCAATCTATCTCTTATCCCTAAACACACTCCATCCACGCCTACACACATAATATCCAATTCTCAAATTGACCATGTATTGGCAACGACCCTTCATCATAAGGATTCTGAAGGCACTCTATCGCGATGTATGTACAAAGACATAGTTAATTCCGGTATCAACAAAGCAGATCAAGAATCCCAAAAGTTGCATTCAAGTGCACGTATTTTAGCAAAGCAGCTCCTTCAAGCAGGATATCGATGGCACATTATGACAAGGGCATCTACATCAACAACACCTAATGATTCAGCATGAGCTTAAAATCTTTCGAAAAAATAAAAAAAATAAAAAATCCAAAAAATCTAAAAAATAAAATAAAAAAAGGATTGAAAATAGTAAAGATAAAAAATCGTCCTCTAGTGAAAACCACTACGGTGGCACTTTGGGCAAGACCATGACGAAAACCTTGCAAACAAACGTCATGTGTAGAATCGAGCATCTACATGTGCCAGCTTAGTTGAGAGCATCTCATCCCATCCATAATAAGTCTAGCATCCTATCCATCTCAGCCATAATAAATCCATTTCATCCATGAACCATTTATCCAATCCATTCGCATATATCTGCATCCATAGTCCAAATTGTCTTGATCTTGATGAAATTTTGGGGCACACTTTATGCTTGCTTACGGTAAACATCTCGACATGGGTTATTTTCATTGACCCTATCCTATGCAGCATTATCTGAGCCATGAAGCATTATCGAAATGAGCTTTCTTGATCCAAACACCTTATCTTATCGCAAGATAATGCCTATCCATCCATCCATACACCTATCCAAGCATCCATCCATCGCATTCCGTACATTGCTAGACATTGGGGGCAGATATATACATCTTGCTTTGAGAATAAATATTGATCTATATCCTTCACCTTATTTGGTGATGCGAACATTGGAAAATGTGAAATCAAATTGGTCAAAGCATTTGTAATCCAAAATCCAAATCACTAGCCCATGGCATATTTTAATGAGAATATGTTCCTTATCAAGATTCATCTTTCATCGAACATCAGTCCAAATAATCAAATATCAGTTGCATCTAACGCACCCTTCGAACGTCACATCGAATCATTCAAACAACTTTTGTTCCAAAATCAAGCTTCGTCAATCATGATCAATCAAATCCAATCAAGAAATCATCAGGATATCCTTGTGTTGCTTAACACTATTGTTGCATTGTTGTGCATCCTCAACAATGTTATCATCATCAGTCTTGATCAAATCATCATCAGTCCATCATCTTGGGATATCTATCGTAATCCTTGTGTCGCTTAACACTATCCTGGCATTGTTGTGTATCCTCAACAATGTTATCATCATCAATCCTAATCAATCAAATCCTTCCATTGTTGTGTATCCTCAACAATGTTATCATCATCATCAATCCATCGATCTGATCAATCCACCTTAGCTTGGTCTTCAACAAAATCCCAAACAGAGCACTGATATCATCACACATGTCCATATCAAAATTGTCAAAATCATCAAAATCATGTGAAAATCCAAAAACATCAGAAAATTAGAAAATCCAAAAACATTCAAAACATCAAAATCCAAAAACACTCAAAAAGTCAGAAAAACATCAAAAAACATTGAAATCCAAACTACGTCCATCTCTGAGCTTAACGTAAGCAAGGCTAATCTTTGATCACCCCAGAGACATCAAAATCCAAAACATTTGAAAAACATCAAAACCCAAAAACATCGGAAAATAAAAAAATCAAAACATTTAAAAAATCCAAAATCCAAAAATAGCCTCAAAACATTTCAAAATGGCAAAAACATCCAAATATTTGAAAAAAATTGTCCGCCTCATCTCACTTTCACACGCAATAATCAAGCATCCATAATAAACTGATCGTCACCTTCATCCTTTGGAAAAACAAACAAAAACAATCACAGCAGTTAGCAAAAGCAAGCTTCAATCGCAAAATCAAAATCGAAACAACAAACCTTTAAAAAAAAATCAAACTCTTGATCACTTTCAAACATGTCAATCAACCTTCTATTAACAGCCTATCAATCAACTTATCAAACCATCATCATCCTGTACAATGCATGTCCTAGGATATATCATTCCAACAATGGGCATCGTTTTGGATATCACCGTGGATTCTTATCCTATCAAAACAAATCCCTTTTGGCTAGAGGTATGAAGAACATTGACTTGTTTACGTACTTGATCTTTTATTTTGATTTATCTTATTGCACTCATTCCAAGGACCTCTCGATGATATCCAAATGAAGGATTTAGAGAGATAGGAATGGGGAGATAATCATTATCTTTTGTCTGCTATGCTTGTTGGATGTTCTTGTAAAATAACTTGGCGAATACTTGCTTTGTTAGGTATGCCCTAGCAGGGTTTCTGTATGTCAAGTGTGAACAAGAATACTCCTATCTGCTTGTTGAGTCAAAGTCCATCACACTAGGTACAATGCCATCCTAGTTCTTTATACCTTGATGCATCATATCTACATGTGTAATCAAACATAGGGTAAGTAGCCCTTTTAAAATCCCAATCCTTGATAAGCAAATCATCTATCATCATCATCTCTAATAAAGTCTTGTCAGATCATGGACTTGTTGGATCCTCTTGTCATCATCTCATTTCCACACTAACATCATCATCACCAATGCATCCATCATGCATCCATCCTGCATCCACAAACTACCAGCATACCACATATCAGCCCATATCATATACATGAGGAAACATCAATCATTTCACATGCATTGCATTTACATCATCATCATAATATAGATCCGTTAGTCTAAGCATCTACATAAATCATCCATTCTCCAAGTGTAATCCCAGCATATCACATCATCAATCTCATCCATCTCATATCATATCATCATTTAAGTTGTTTAGGATAATATAGATTTGTTATTCTAAGCATCTTGAAATCATCTCATTTGCATCATCATCCATAACCATCCATTTTGAACCTCTTTATTGTGAGATCAACCCTCAAATTGAATCTTTTCACTCGATCTCTCGAGGGGGCAATGTACCAGTGTACTTTCCACTGGGGCATCCGAAAAATTAGAAATTTTTTTATTTTGATCGCGGCAAGTTTATTCTTTGAAACAACACAACAAGTACATTGCTTCAAAGAGGGGCAAAATGTAGACATGCAAAATTAGCACTATGCATTCATCAAGAAAATCAGGCTTCATGTGCATCCACTCATTCAGTTAATTAGGTTCACCTTCATCCATTCATCAGGTAATCTCATTAATCTCCTAAGGTCATTTATTTTAAAATCAAATAAACATTATCATCAATCTTTTAATAAATCAAATCACAAATCATACTTCATCCTTTTTTGAATTAAATAAATCAAGTATTTAAGTCCTAAAAGGTCAAATCAGCCTAATCATCATTAATTTAATCTAATCCTAACTAAATGCTAATCTTACCCACTTGCATTCTCTAGATATCTCCACTTGCACAAATAAATCAATTTATTGATTTATTAAAACTCTCATTTTCACTCAACATGGCCCTCAAATTTGAAAATCATGACAACTTGATTTGTCCCTCCAATATTGCATTTATTGCTCTTTTTCTTGTCCCCCTCTCTTAATTTATTGCCAAATTTGAATTCAAATTTTCCCTCTCATGGGCACTCTTCCCAAATCTTGCACATACATCAACCAATCACCACTTGACAAGTGTCCTTCTTTCATTTTTCTAATCTTAGTCCCACATTGGTCCCTCTTCGACACTTAGCATTTTGAAAATCCTTAAATAGAAGCTTCAACTTTAAGCAAATCCTCCATCATCTCCATCATCTTCACAATCTTTATGCAAAGTCATTCTCTTAAACTGAGAACTAATTTTGTCCACTCCACAATTTGAGCATTTCAACTCCACAATCTCATACAAGGTTACTCTCTTCAATGGAGAGCTAATCTTGTCCATCTTATCATCATCATCTAAGCTTATCTATCAAGGATTGGGAAAGGGCTATTTTCAACAATAGCACCAATCCAATATGGAATAAAGTTTTGATCATATTTGTGTATGCTTGCAATCAGTTATTCTTATTCTATTTAGTTTTGCATATTCTAACATGGTTAAGTATTTCATAGGGATATTAAATTTAATGTGTTTGAAATGACTAAAACATGATATTATTATGTTAAGATTCCTGACCACTTGCAGATTTGATGTCCACAGGCACAAAAATTTTGTGTAGTAATAAGAGTTTCAAAATAATGAGCAAAGGCTCTTACTTATAGAAGATCAAGGAGTAGGCAACCTTAAACTCTCATTGAGCTAACAATGAGTTCTTTCCAATCTGCAAGATTTATTCCTATGTGTAAAAGTAGGAAACCTAATAGTTAACTAGAAATCTACTTCAGTTAACTGAAACTAAAGTAAAAGAGAACTCCAAATACAAAAGTTCCTACAAAATAGACATCCATAATTAGTGGAGATAGAAATGCATGATCAGTGGGACAATGAGTTAACTTGGAAAGAGGCATCAAGTGAACTCCTATTTGTCATAAATGCTATTTTGAAGAGGTAAGACATCCTAACTAGGTATTTTACACCTCATCACCTCTAGTCAACAATTCTTCTAGCCTGTCATTGAATTCTTCTACCTCTGGACAATTAATGCTTCACAGGATGATGATGTATCGCTTCACCACTCACAATCTACTGCTAATATTCAATACTCTTTACACATGTGTCATCCTGCATTGTAGACATGACCACAATCTTACTCAACTTACAACCAACTGGTTTATTGCAAAAGCTTTCACGAATGAGATTTTGGAACTATGTTTCCACATCAGCTGGCTCAATGTATGCACCTCCTTTTTTTTGGTAGATGTGAGGGTTGGAGGTTACCAATGTTCTTACAAACTTGATAACACCTACCATAACATGTCAATACTCAATCAATTCTATAGAGTTGGTGTCATATGCTTTCACCTTGTATGAAAGTTGTTCTTTCCAAGCAAAAATTATGTTGCTTGTTCTCCTCTGTAGTAACTGATTTGTATGTCATATGTAAGTCTGAGATAGTGATCTCATCCCTAGGCCTCTTCTCTACTATTTTTTGCTATGATTGTTGAATCTCCACAAAAAGCTCATGGGTTATGTGAATTAACTAGTACAACTCTATAAGTATACACTGGCCTCTGATGAAAAATTCTTCCACATGATTTTTAAGTGTTTTCCATACATGATCAACTAGTAGTGATTTTTCTCCGCGGGGAGGTCTAGCATCTCTCACAACAAGGAAAAGATGTTTGGTGTACTATGCATCAAGCTATATATATATATATATATATATATATAATCTCAACTATTGGTTTTCAACCTTTAGGGCTGCTTTATCTTTCTCATCCTTAGGCATTCTTTCCTTGACACTCATTGATGCAACTTCAAGGATATCTGTCTCCACCTGATGAGTGGTCTTACTAAGGTTGACTTTCAACAAGGTGAAGTAATCAACCTCTACTTCATTTGCATTCCTGTCTTTAGGTGGTGTAGTTGTCTCTATGACAATTTCACTGTCATCATTCTTTCCTACATGGACCTACTTCCTCAACTTCTTTACTAGCATGCCTTGAGGGACATGGTCAAATTCTATGAAGTCTAGTTAGTATGAACGCCTTCCTCTCTTCCTTCCTAGGAGATTGTCAAGCAAAAATGAATCTTTGCTAGGTTCACTAGAAGGAGGAATTTTAGGCCATTGAATGCTTGACAAATGTGATTGTTCCGTAGTATCTTGTGGTGGTAAATCCAAGTCAATGGGGACTGGTGATCGCTACAACAATGGTGAAGTGGGAGGCTCTACTTCCATCTTTGCTACTGTCTCAGCTACAATTTCTTCCATGATTGGCTCAAATACAACTATTTTTGTCATTGGTTCTA
>VDFB02178552.1:183984-264843 GCA_007258455.2 Sequoia sempervirens
CACAAAGTGTTACTACATGTTGTATTTGTGGAAATATTTATAATTATGTTCATAGGTGTGATGGATGGTTTTTATTTATATAACGTTTTGGATGTACACTCGTCAATTATTAATTCTATATAGTGGTTAAGTGGTATTCTCCTAATTAGTTAATCATCCTTTTTTGGGATCATGTGATATTAGAGTTATTCCAATGTAATGGAGTCATATAACCCCAAGGGACTTAGTTAGTTGGTATATATATATATATGTATGGTTTCTTTACTAGTGATATATGTTAATGTAGACTTCATAGCAGTTTACCTTTTTTTAAAAAAATTGAGCTATCTTTGTTAGTTTCAAGTTGTCCTTTCAGGTTTGTGTGGCGAGCCGTTACAATCAAAATGTTTAGAATATTATTTTTCATAAAGTATGTTCCAAAAATTTTCACTCAGAAAATAATTAATTTCAAAAATAGGGGATTAAAAATCATGTACAATAGACTCATATTTTTGAGGTGTGTGCATTTTTTAGAGTTACACTAATCCTTCACTTTAATGAGTCTAATCTTTTGTTACTATGCACAAGTTTGAGTGTTGCATAGCATACATAAGTCATGGATTATCTTACTCATTTTTTTTGCAATGTTGTATATGAAGTGCACAAGAGTTTATATGTGTTTTTGTTTTGAATATTTGAAAATAGAAAATGATATTCTATTTCTCGCATGTTTTATAAACTATATTATTGCTTCTTCTTTTCAATAGCGGTAAAGCCAACTTGTGCACAAGTTTGACTGTTACAGAGCATACATAACTCATGCATTATCTTACTCATTATTTTTGCAATGTTGTATGTGAAATGAAAAAGAGATTATATGTTTCTTTGTTTTGAATATTTGAAACTAGAATATTATATTCTATTTCTCACATTTTTTATAAACTCTAGTTGTGCTTCTTCTTTTCAACAGTGGTAAAGCCAACTTGTGCATGTTTATGTTTATTTGTTTTGTTTCATATCAATAAGGTTAGTTCTGTGATTGGAAATTTGGATGGATATCGAACAAATGTACCTATTTTGCAATCGCTACATTTATTGTTTCATCCATATCTTCTCCTTCTTCATATGTTTCTTCCCAATCTTTTTCATTATTGTTCTCATCGTCTTACAATCAAAATACAACTTTAAAATTTTAACTTTGCATTGATTCCTGTATAAAAATTAAAGGATAGTCAATATTTCACGTTAAGAATTATTATAGTCTCTTATTCTCAAATACTATATTACAATATAGTAGCTCTCATTTTTTTGAGTGTAAGTGATACAAATTTATAGTTTCGCAACAACATTCTTAAAATTCTCATGTCTCTAAATTCCACTGATACACATTCATAGTTTCTCCACAACACTCTTAAAATTATTAGTGTTAGTCAATACACATGTATGTATTCTCTCTACAACACTCTTAAGATTATAATATTTTTGAATGCTAATGATGAAAATTCATAATTTCTCAACACTCTTAAGATTCTCATGTTTCTTAGTGTTAAAGATAAAAGTCATATTTTCACAACACTTATATTATTCTAATGTTTCTAAGTGTGTGAAAATATAAAGTTGATTATGAAGGATGGAAGAGTGGAATTTTATCCCATATAAAAGTGTTTTTTTGAGAATATAGGTCTACAATAATTAAATATATGCGTAATGTAATCTTTTATTGGGTCAGCTAGAATATGTGCAGTGTAAGGAAAATTGAGCAAGGGCAAGTAGCCCTTAAGTAGAAGACAACCATGTCATAGGCTCATGTGGCCACATGAGGATTGTCACATGCTTTGAGCCATATGAGAGTGAATCAATTAAGTCGTGAATACAAGTTTTTCTATTATGCTTTTCGTGGAAGTTACGTTCTTAATGAAATTAATTTTATTTTTCCTCTTTCTAATTAAGGTTTCTATAAAATCTAGTTGATAACTAATATGGGTGCTTACTATATGGTCCCATGGGGGGGCTTGGGCTTCTATTTTCATGGAGCAGGAGGTCTCATGGGAAAAAAAAAATTGTTTATGGGATTAACTGGAATCTTTTTCAAAAAAATAGGAACCCCTACCATTTAGGAATGCATATTTCAGCTGGTGAAATTGGGGTGGGGCTAGAAATTACCCCTACAACTTAGGAGTTTTTTATGCCACTTGTCTCTCATCTAAAATTTTAACTTCTTATTAGAAAATGAAAATGAGAGACTTTTTCGTTTATTTTTTATTTTTTATTAAAGCACTACAATTCATTCCTTAAATTTTGGAGCTTAAAATTTTAATCAAAATTGTAAGATTAAATCCATGAGACCAAGAACTTTAAAATATTCTTAAAAAAGCTAAGTAGCATACGCTGATATTTTTAAGGAAGTCCCCCTCCATGAGACCTTACCCTTAGTGTAAAGTACAGAATGTAGTGTGTTATGCCATCAGCCAAACCTATCTAAAACTTTCTAATCCCAATCATTTCCACACCTATAGGTGAATACTAGATCTTAAGTCTCTCATACAACTCTCCTCTAATTGATGTTACTCATCTAAAAGGCATCAATAATAACATCTCATAGAATACACACCAATTCTTTTTACTTCCAAGGAAGGGACCCTTCACAATATCAAGATCCAATGTAATTGCCTCAATTGGATGTTATGCCAATGGATCATTTTTCCTTACTACCCTTCAATCAAGTTACAAAATAGTTGGAGAAATGTGCATTTCTTCTTGTTTTGAGCATGCTATTTAATGGACAATTTGGAATATTTGAAGGTCCTAATGCTTAATTAACCACTACCACATTTTAGATAACACATATTATTTGGATGAACAACTGTTATGTAAGCTGACATTGTATATGCTCTATTTGTTAACATTTTGACACTTTTTTTACAAATAGTATAAGATTTCTCTTTCATAATTTAGCTCCTCCTCCTACACATAGCTGCATGAACCTGTGTTGGAAATGTTATATATATATAGATAGCAAGAATCAGTCCCCCTAAAAAATTTCACGTGACTAGTGACGCTGGCGTGACACACCCTTTAGCACCATGGGGGTGGTGGGGAGACTAGACCTCATGAAATCTTGCCTACAATAGGATGTTGATGCAGGAGCATCCAGTGGTGTGAGGGAAATCTTGCATCACCCAAAATATGATTTCCATTTTTGTTCTTGTTGTTTTCTTTTTGTAGATGTTTTTGCATTTTTGGATACCTTTTTCATCGAATAAGAGTTTCCAACTTTCAAAACTGCTTTTCTGCTTTTTCTGCTCAACTGCTATTTTTAGCAGGTTTGAATTTGAAGTCGTGGGAAGACAGAAATTTATGGGAAGGTTCAGGATGGAAAAATACATAGTCTGGTGAAAGAATCAGGTCAACATCATTCACGATTTGAAAGTTATTCAAGTTCCAGTTTCTACTTTTTACCCTGAAAAACCTTCCGAGCTCAGTTTGAGGCACTAAACGATCCTGGATGGGCCTGAAAATTTGCAGAAATGCCAAAGTAGTTTGCCCAAGGTCTACTTTATGGAAAATCATCTTTTCGAGAGCTTTCCGAAAAGGTATTATCATTGAAGATCCAATGGTCGGATTAAAAGTTATGGCTGCCAGAAGCTGGTGCATATTTTAGAAATGTGCTAATTTTCGACTATGAATTTAAACTTGAATTTCAAATTGTAATTTTGGTGCCAAACCACCAAAACACTTATCTCAAATGTTGTTTTTGGTTCCAAACCGAAATTGGTCTATTTATGGGCTAGTTTCTAATTTTTGAGTAACTTTTTGGGGAAAGAAGTTCACAGGCCGCGAAAGGGGGATTTGGATAATTTTTTGTGAGTTTGTAATTTGCATGTAATACAGAGCTTGGGGATATGAGATCCTCTGCATGTAAGAAGTTCCATATTTCTAAATGAAATATTATTCTCTCTTTTGTGAGTGTATTTCTATGTCTTGGGTTTGCTCCCTCGTCAGATGCTTTCACCAATAGAGCTAGGCCCACTGCCCAACATTTGATATCTTGATAAGTAGGAGGTATTTTTCCACACTGTGTCAAATTATGATATTGCTATCAGGATTCAACCGTGTAGTTTCGAGTCAAACTCATTGACCCATGTTTCATGAGTAGTGGTTCACAAGAACCCATCTCTCATGATGACAAATGGTCCACTTAGCACTTATTGCATCTAGGTGATGCTCACAGAGGTGAAGCACTGGTCCATCCCGGGAGGTCACCCATCCCACTACTGCTCCAGCTCAAGTGCACTTAACCAGGGAGTTTGATATCTTGTCGCATTGAAGGAAAAATTCCTTTTTTCTTTGGGTTGCATGTTGTGGTTTGTTCTTTTTAATGCATGTTATTTGTGGGAGAGGCTCCTATACACAGGGCTCATTTTGGCTAATCATGCTAAATAATTTCTCTAGCATTTTCTCATGTACATGGTCTCTCCTCTAGCCTTCACTTCTTCTCCCTCTCCTTGTTTGGTTTCTCCATTGTGATTGGAATCCTTTGAGTTTGATGCACATCAGAAGAGGACTGAGTAGTTGCAATAGCTTCCGTAAATCTATTTCCACACTCATATCATAGAAGTTCCATGTTATTCTAGAAACCCTCTGCCACAAAGGGCAAAGAATCTCTGCTACAAACTTGAAGCGCTTTTATCCATTTATATTGTTTGACCTTTAGAAACCCCTAGTTTAGCAAAAGGGGTTGAGAATTCAAAATTGGTTATCAAATAATGCCAAAATTATATGATCTGGCTAACAATTGCACAATGAAATTTTTGGTCATTTATTAAGAATTGTTGTAAGTTTGAGTCGTTGGTTTCATATTTCTATCCATTTGGTTGAATTATGGAAATGGTTGGAGGCAATACTAAAGGAGGATTTAGGAGCCATGGTAAGAGAAGATATGGGATGCCATTTTTTGCTGCAAATCTAATTCAAGAATTGTTATCTGTTTTTTTATAGTATTCAGGACTTCTGAGAGGTCAATCTCATAACCACGATAGTGATGCTACAACTAGATTGGTAGCTGCAAGTGTTCTATTAAGGGGTAGGGCAGAAAATGGTGAGGGTTCTAAGGTGTCTATTAGGATAATTGGAGCAGGGGAGCAAGAGAACATGAGAGTAGGAACAAGGCCCCAATAAAATATTATTTACAACCATTTGAGAAAAAAACTTTCAATCAAGAGACCTTCACTTGAGCATAAATTAAGCTTTCCCCGATGATCTAATCTATCTATTTTGGGTGGGAGGGGCCCAGTTCAATTAGCTAAAGCATCATGTTGCAGGCAAGATGTCACAAGGTCTAGTCCCCCCCAAACCTATGGTACTGGAGGGCGTGTCGTGCAGTGGCACCTCTCATGTGAAAAAAGTTTTCCAAGTGCACTGTAGTTTATAAGGGGACAGATACCTGACTGATTTCTCTAGTCTAACAAAAAAAAAACTATGACAATCAACTTCTTATGATCATATTGTTAAGATGTGTTTGCTAATGTGTTATGTATACATTCTTAGGTGTGGGTGTAGAGAAAATCAATACTACTCCTCTTATAGCAACTAAGGAGGAGGACAAGTTAGCTACCCCAGTTTTGGCATATCCATTTTTTGTGCTAAAGCCTAGTGTCGTTGAAGGAGATGTGACACTCATTGACATAAAAAAGAGAATAAGGACAATATGCTAGACTTGAGTCCCTCCTATATTTGTGAAAAAGGTCCCCTTTAAAATTCTATGAGAAATGTAAAATGATGATATTTAAGTAATTTTATATAATAAAAATATATGTAAACCTTTCAAACAATTGCAAAACAAACATTAATGTAAAAATATATCAGCACTTTTAAAGGAATAACTAAAAATCAAATCACTAAATTTTTTGACAACATGAAGTACTACAATACTTAGTAATGATGTGTCCTTAGTATTTTTGATAGAACATTCCATATACAACTTGAGTTTTTCCCCTATGGGACAACACCATATGTGGAGTGCAAAATAGTGGCATGTAAACTAGATTTTTATTATTATATATCATAATTTTCATCTTAACTATGAAAAGGTAAAGGGTCATAGGGAAGCATAAATCTAAAATTCCATTTTAGTCCATCTTTTACAAAAATAAGTAATTATATGTACTTATGAGTATCATGTAATAGTATTGTTGGCATTTCAATTAGCACCTTTGAAGTGGTTATTGGAAATGAACAATGTGGAGTAGCTGCTCTTCAAATTAGGAGAGGAAGCTCCCTCTTTTTTTTGATGTTTGAATAAAAGTAAAGTAAATTAATGTTCCTATCCTTTTACTCAATGGAAGGGAATAATGGTGAATAAAGCACAACACATTACAACTAAGGTTTTGTCTAGTTTGTACACATTTTTTAAACTACAACTAAGCTAATTTTTAATCTATCCTATCTCCTCTTGATAAACAAAGCAAAAGGGCATAAGAGTGGGAATGGGATGGTTGGATCACTTGCATTGAACATCTCTCATAATGCATCCAAAGGCTTTGAACTTTTAGATCTATGCTGGAATAACGTCTTATACAAGAAAACACTTATACAGTAAGACAAATATTAGGATTTCCAAGGAGGAGGAACCCTTTTCTGATGTGTAAGCTGGGATGCAAATTACTAGAAACAAGAAATAACAATGAACTGGATAATAGGATTCTTGTGGATTTGACGACACCTATCCACGATGTAGGCTGAAATCTAGATCATTAAAAATCATAAAAAAAAACCTTTAATCACAAAATTCCCAAGGAGGTGATGAAACCTATCCAAGGGACATATTGTAACAATAGATTATGAGAAGAAACATTGATAGACCTTGAAACTTTTGATCAAATTGCATACATTCCTTCTTATTTATTTCTTCAATAATCACTCAATGCTTTACAAAGATTTGGGACAACAAAGGTACAAAATCATACATAATTTCTTATCAAACCAAACAAATTCCATCCTAAAGTGAACAAATATTAAATTGCAAACATGATGGCACAATGGCACTGTAGACATGCAAAATTAGCATTATGCATTCATCAAGAAAATCAGGCTTCACATGCATCCACTCATTTAGTTAATCAGGTTCACCTTCATCCATTCATCAGGTAATCTCATTAATCTCCTAAGGTCATTTATTTTAAAATCAAATAAACATTATCGTCAACCTTTTAATAAATCAAATCCCAAATCATACTTCATCCTTTTCTGAATTGAATAAATCAAGTATTTAAGTCCTAAAAGGTCAAATCAGCCTAATCATCATTAATTTAATCTAATCTTGATTAAATGCTAATCTTACCCACTTGCATTCTCTAGATATCTCGACTTGCACAAATAAATCAATTTATTGATTTATTAAAACTCTCATTTTCACTCAACATGGCCCTCAAATTTGAAAATCATGAAAAGTTGATTTGTCCCTCCAACATTGCATTTATTGCTTTTTTCTTGTCCCCCTCTCTAAATTTATTGCCAAATTTGAATTCAAATTTTCCCTCTCATGGGCACTCTTCCCAAATCTTGCACATACATCAACCAATCACCACTTGACAAGTTTCCTTCTTTCATTTGTCCAATCTTAGTCCCACATTGGTCCCTCTTCAACACTTAGCATTTTGAAAATCCTTAAATAGAAGCTTCAACTTTGAGAAAATCCTCCATCATCTCCATCATCTTCACAATCTTTATTCAAAGTCATTCTCTTAAACTGAGAACTGATTTTGTCCGCTCCACAATTTGAGCATTTCAACTCCACAATCTCATACAAAGTTACTCTCTTCAATGGAGAGCTAATCTTGTCCATCTTATCATCATCATCTAAACTTATCTATCAAGGATTGGGAAAGGGCTATTTTCAACAATAGCACCAATCCAATATGGAATAAAGTTTTGATCATGTTTGTGTATGCTTGCAATCAGTTATTCTTTTTCTATTTAGTTTTGCATATTCTAACATGGTTAAGTATTTCATAGGGATATTAAATTTAATGTTTTTGAAATGACTAAAGCATGATATTATTATGTTAAGATTTATGACCATTTGCAGATTTGATGTCCACAAAATGGCGCTAGAGGGAGGGCATGATGTTGTGGTTGTCCCACATGCAGTTTAACTATGAGTTTTTCTTGTTTCTAATCATTATTTAAAGCTTTGAATTGTTTCTCTACCGTGGAGATCTTATTAGTTGTTTTGGAACATATCATTCTTGAAGCTTTCTAGTACACTTTGACAAGCCATAGCTGTTATATACTTCTTGCAGTAGAATAGGATAAAATAAAATAGGCGTCATCCCTGCCCAAAAAAAAAATGCATTTAAATTGACAGGGGTGATATAAACCTGTATTCGCATCTATGACTAAAGGTTGTAGTGTTTTCCTTCTTGAGCAGGTAGGTGGAAGGCACCATATCATTCTTCCCATAAGTCCATCCACCTCATAAATCTCACTAGATAGATTTTAGTTGTTCAAGCCTATTATATGTCTCTCTGAAAATCTGCAACCTGTCATAGAAGTCTTGCTTATTGTCAAAAAAAAAGTAAATATATGTCTTCTCCATAGCATTAGCGGTGATAGGCCAGTAATGAGTTGTCTTGGCCTTCCTAGATACAAGAAGATCTGTAAGTCTGCAGGATTTATGTTCATGTCTAGGTAGCTAGCATCATCATTTTTTCTTGCTCCTCTCATACGGTACCTCCCATTCACTCATTCAGCGTATGATTTGATGTCATGGCTTTCTTTTTTGCTATCATGATCACCCTTGACCCACATCCATGCTCTATGCTTTATGACCAGTGACACACTAGGTAGCTGAAAAATCCTTACAGCCAACCCAGATAGAAGAGAAGCAGCCATTCTGGTCATTCTGCTATTCACAGGAAATAACAAGCATTCTGTCATGTGCCCTCTGTATGCCTCCATTTTGGCGATTGGCTTTACCTGGCCATTTGCATTAGCTTGAAGGGGACTCGGTTATATATTTTTGAGAGTACTTGCCATGACCGTAAGTTATTTTCAAAAACTTGTACAGCCTCCACAACCGTGCATAACAATACCTCTTGTAGTGAGTGTAATCCTCGTGGCTCAACCCATGTTAAGCTTGTGCAATCTTGAGAAGCTACAATACATTTACAAAGAGATGGTGAGGCTTCTCTATCGATCTCCATAGCCAAGGGAGTTGTTGTTATGACAGATCTAGTATGTGAGGCTTTTCCAGCTCTCCCAGAACCCACCATTTTCTTCTACTTACATTGCAATCAGCGTACTCCATGAGCTCTTCAGGCTTTCTGTCAAGCAGTTCGCGTGCCTTGTCTAATCTTTTGCATTTTGCATACTTGTCTACCAAAATCTGTGCCTATACTATTGTCATAAATTCATCCTATGCTTATTTTGTATTTATCACACACCACGAGACCACGTCTTGCATCCCGTTAACCAGTTCACATACTCTCAAGAAAATGTAGACTTCACTAGTCATAAGGTCTTATCACTGGTCCAATCTGTACTGTGCATCTATCATGCAATCCACGTGTCTTGTCTATGTTTCCACCACTTGTAGTTGCCATAAAATTTCTAAATGCCTCTTGCAAATCCATTTTGTGCATATCACGCAATCATTGCATTCTCTGAGACCATATTTCTTTTGAGAAATTCTGTGAAAAAGTTCACACGCCTTGTGTAAGCTTTCGTATTTTGCATACATATCTCCCACGGCAGCTGCAGCTATAACATTTGCTTGGGTGTGGGCTAGAAGGATGAAATGAAATGAAATGAAAATTTTTAACATAGGTTGTGGAATTCGGCTTTACACCTGCCAGTTGCATTAACTTGAAAGTCTCTATCACTGTCTTCTTCTTTACACCTCCCAATGCCTCCCAACACTAGTTATATGTGTTAAATTAGGAATCATGTGACATCACAGCTCTTCTGAATTAACTAGCTCAGGAAAATATCATGGTTTCCAGTGTCATATATAGGTACATATTGTCTATGGACCATCTAGTAAATCATCACTTTTATCATGATACATGATGCAACTGTGAGAGGTTTTTTTTTACAGGTATGACATTTACTCCAGCCACTCACATGTTCGACACACTTGCAGCCATCCATAGCTGCCTTGTCATCCTTTTTTTTCTATCATTCATTAAATATGCTGGAAAATTTATATTTTGTAGCTGTCTGCACGGTTAATGTTTACTTGATCATAAGTTGAAAAGACTCTACCTACCAACTTTAGTGCGATTAGGTAGGAGGATTTTGTGACATATCTTGCAAACATTGTATTCCATGAGATCACATTTCAGAGAGGCAGACTGTCAAAAAGTTCACACGCTTTGTCTATGCTTCTGATTTGTCAAATAGTTCACATGCCTTGTCTATGGTTACACATTTTACACAGTAATAATTTAGAATATCAAAGAAAACGGTCAGCATTAACTGTAGTCATATTTTTGCACTGAAAGGGTGATTGGATTGGTAAACATTGAACTTGAGAGTACAAAGGAGAGGCAGTCATTGGAAGATGTGGGAGCTTCCATTCTAAGCTGCAAGACAGGAAACAAGAACTGGTGTGGCAATAAATCAGAGTAGCAGGCCACGTGAAGCAAGTGTAAGGAAGCCGCTAGCGATAAATGCTGGTCAGAGTTTGTGGAGTTCACTTTTACCCATGCCAGCTGCATTAAAATCTGAGGACTGTATAAATCACATTAGTGGCCGATGGCCGTACACTTGCCAACTAATTTTAATTCAAAAGTCTTTAGCATTTAGGGCGTGGTCTTCAAGAAACATTTTATACATATCAGAGCTTTTTCTATCATGATTTGGGCTGCGAGTTGTGTGATTTTTTTTAATGCCCTGATTGATTTGTTTGACTTTCATGCTATGATACTTACAAATATGTATGTCATTAGTTTGATCAACTTGAAGACTTTTAGTCATATCTTTTCACATGTGGAAAGAAGATATAAATCAAGTGGTTGGCTTATTCATTTTGGAAACCATTGTTTTTGAAAATCCTTGTTATATGTTTAAACTTTTAATCATAACTTTTCATGGGAAAGAAGGTACAAATCAAGAATACATTAGAGAGTAGGATGATTATTTTGAAAAAATTATTCTTTTTGGTTGATTTATCGGCCCAATACCTTTAATGATGTGGATAAAGGACAGAATGGGTCTAGAAAATGTGATATCTTATCAATACAATCAATATCAAAGCATGGTCCATTGATAAATACTTTTGTTATTATCACAATCATCCAAGGCATTTGTTCTTTCAAATTGGGATCATGTTATTGTTTGGATTTAAAGATCAAAGTGAACTTAATGTTCTAATTTTCACATGACTGTCTCTTTATTTGATAGGAAAACAAGGAAAGCGAAAGGAAAACGAGGAATATTTTGAGCTTGCAAGGGATTTTGTGAACATCAAAATTGAAGTTCAAGAGCATTTTTTAATGCTTAGAGCTTCTGTCACATGCCTTAATTTTTCATTTTAATCCAACTAGATCATTGTTTTCTTTCAAAGTTGGGCTAAAATTGAACCTTAGACACCTACTAGCTTTTTGATTTGGTTTAAAATTGAACAAGGAAAACTTAACAATCCATTTTGGTGCTTTAAAACGAATCAAATCATTGCTTTGAGGCTAAAATGAACATGTGTTTTTCATTTTTTGTAATCTTTTATGCAAAATAATCTCATCTAAAAAGGCGTATGCACTTCTCTCGCGCTTCACAGTGATCTTGAGAATCAAAAGTATTTTTGATGACATTAGGTTGCATAAAATATTACCTCCACACTTCAATTTGGGCTTAAAAATGAATAAAGTCTTGTGTGAGTGTGAGTTAAGTATATCGAGTGTGTTCTCTCTTTGTTTCTAAATGAAGGTCAATCGAACTACGAATGTGCTTGCTTGCTATTGTTTACCTTTAGAGGGGCCTGCCTAAGAGACACATCCGAAAGGAGAACTCGAAGGCAACTCCAACTGGTTTTTTATTTGGGCTAGTATACAAATGGATAAGACTAAACTGTCAAGTCCTCATGGTATGTAGGCCTTAGCCATACAGTGTCTTTCAGAACGGGGTACTACCGTAAAATGTATAAGAGCCCCTAGTAGGATTGATTAAAGCCTTTAGTGGCTTGCTGGATGTTTGCAAGGTGCCATGTCCCCAATGTTGTGTCATTAAGAACCTTGTTTGTAGTTGCCATCCAGTCCATCCAATGAGTTTATCAAAGTGGTGCATTGGAACTTAGATTCCAAGAAGTTACTTGCCATGTCCGATCTTGGTTGAAATATAGAGGTTAAGACTTCATTCTTAACATACCTTTATATTTTGTCCTTGGTTGCATGTAAAGTCATCTCTTATACTACGAAGGGCATGAGGCAAGCCCACCAAGAAAAACGTACCAATTGAGCTAGGATGTTACATTGCTTGTTTGAAAACACAGTGTGTTTATCAAAAACATTGAAAAACCAACATTCAACATCATCATCAAAATTTCAAACCCCTTAGTTAGAGAAAATACCTTTGACAAAACCCAAGAACTATTGCTTACCCTTGGGATTATGTCCTTAGAGGTTTCTAAGTAATTGGGTTTACATCTTAATTTGCTCTTACAAAGGTCAACATTAGGCAACCCTTGTCCTGATTTCTTGGAACTTCCACATAGCACTTTGTGGGATAAAAAGAACTTGTGACATTGGACATTCAGTTTGAAACATAATCAAGAAGTGTGTCTGCGGTAAAAAGAACTCATTAACCAAAGATAACAAGTTGGACCCCACACATGTGCTTGTTTATCTTTTTATTGTCTTTCAAGAAAACATTGGTCTTTTGGGTTTGAATTACTCTTAGAGAAAAATGTGTTCTTCAATACCTTGGCCTAGTAAACAAAGTCTCTCTAAGTCTCTTAGGATCATCAAAACTTTCATCATCCATCCAAACATTTGTCATCTTCATCCATCCAAACAACTTTAGAGCTTTGGAAACATCATTCTAGACTTGGGTAAACCATCCTTAAATCAAAATCATTTCTTTAGTTAGGTGTGTCGGAATGCATCCTTTCTCATAAATTTAATTAAATCAGCAAATCCTTTGAACAAATTCATCCTAAGATTACATCCAACATCTTAGGGTTTACAAATCATCCAATTCAAACTAATCGAAATCAAATCCTAAGTCTAGCATTGATCCAAAGTCCCTAAACATTCAACACACATATCATTTACCCTTTCCATCCTTAATCTCGTCATTGGTCCTAAGAACCTTGGAGGTCACTTTCGCAACAAGGTCAAAACACAAGGAGAACATGGAATCCAAACTTGATCCATACATCTTGAGTAATCCAAATCAACTAAATTTTCAAAAACTTACAATGTCGATTGATTATCAAAACTCACACTTATACAATCCATACATGGGACCATTACCTTTGACAAATTTCAATAGAATAACAAGTGTGAGTATGCCCAAATCAAAGATTGGAACACATTTCCCGATGGTAAATCCAAGTCCAAACCTACAAGTCTATCAATCAAACAATCAATGCATGAGCCTTGAAACAAACGTCATCCCACCAAATCCCTACATGCCAAGGAGAATGTACCAAGAACAAGTTTTTGAAACATGAATCTGAAATTTTTTGGGATGGATACATTTGAAAATCATTCAAATATTCCAAACATGAACAATGGTCAAATTCAACCTATCATGCCAAATCTGAGTGTCATCACAAATCAAAATATTGTCCAAAATAAAACACAACTACACACTCCAAATTTGCTTAAACAAGAGCCTAATCAACTATATCAAGGGAGTCTAGATCAAAATCAAGAACAAAATTGGCTAGATCAAATTGTTGCACTTTCCAAAATAGTTGAGGCATTGTTCCAAGGGAAATCTCCACTACTATTACCAACATCATTCCTTGGTTTAGGTCTTCCCCTTTACCTAGCACCTATCAATCCACCCAAATCAATCCACCTAACATCAATCAAACCATCATGTCAAATCCTTCAAATATACCATCGACATCACACCAATGGATGGTATCTAATCAAACAGCAACATTGATCCCAAATCAAAATACGGTCTCCCAAGGACCTATCACCTCGGTCATTCCAACCATCACTATCCCTTCAATCATTCCAACCACCACTATCATGCCCACCACATCTCAAACACTCACTATCGCTCCAAGTGTATCTCAACCACTTGTCACCACATCCAACATGATTTCAAATACACCACCACTACCACCAAAACCAAGTGCAATAAGTCAATATTGTAGCGTTGCACTAAAAGCACATCAAGCCTACCAACAAGGGCTTCAACAATCTCAAGATGCCCAAGCCTCTCAAGCTACTCAACAAACACAAGCACAAACACAAAAAATGATAATTGTTGAGAACAAGGATCAAGATCAATCCATCACTAAGCACCTTGAAGCTATGTCTACTTCATCCAATAATCAAATCAACATATGTCAAGAGTCACTTTTGAATCACAATCAAAATCCACCAACAATACTCGACAATGAGCCAATTCAAGAAATATCAACATCACTTGACTCTATGGTTGAAGACATTCACAATTTCTCCACCACAATTGTCGAAAACAATGATCAAAATCTCTCCATCAAGGAGAACATTGCGGATGTATCTACCCAATCTGATGATCAATTCACCATACATTATGATCCACTTTTTAGTGGTCTCTTTCAAGGAGTGTTAGGATTATTTGATCCTGTATACCCTGATATTTATACTTCTCTAAATGAGAAAAACAACTAAGAAATATGAAAAACAAAATACTAAGGACACCTCAAGATTAGCCAAAAGAGAGTGCCAAAACAATAAGGAAAGTAGATAGCACAAGACAAATAGTTTTACCTTCCTTTGTTGTTGATACTCCTTTGATTGGCCCTTGCTTGGATGGGATGTGTGCTCCTTGATGGCTCTATTGAGGATCTTTACTATGTGCTTGGATGCAAATTCAAGTGGATGTAATTGAAAATTGGATGATTGCACAAAATGGCAGCATGTAGTTGCAAAATGACTAAGTGTTGAGAAGGCAAATTGGCAGCATAAGGTTGCTCCAAATGAAAGTCCTCTTAAATGCCCTTGAGGAGGGGGTATTTATAGAAGAACTTGAATTCTCTAGAGAATTCAATGGTTGGGATTGATCCAACAAGGTCAAGATGAAGGGCTATGGTGGGTTGAGAACCCACAAGCCCTCACATCTTGACATGTGGAGGGTGAAGTGGCCAAGGGGAGATGAGATGGAGATGAGTTGTCAAGAAGGTACATAAGGTGGAAAAAGGACATGCACCTTGGGGAGTGAGAAGATTTCCACAAAAAAGGATTTCTCGTCCCCAAGTGGGAGTGAAAGGGACATTTGAGGAATTTTGAAATTCCTCAAAAATCTACATGAGAAAAGGAAAGGTGGTTGGGGAAATAAGTGTGAATTAAAAATTCACATTCTTAGGAAAGTTTAAAAGATAAAACATGGGTTCCAAAAAGGTGGGACTTGGTCACATGTGGAGATTGTGACAAGTCCAAGGTTGGTCACATGTGGAGATTAGGACAAGTCCAAGGTTCTAGAAGCCTTGGAAGGATGGAATGTGAATTAAAAATTCACATATAAAAGAGGGAATCTAGGAAGAATAAAAAGAAATTAAAAATTCCTTGGAGAATGATTAGGCTTAATTAATCAGTAATTAGAGGATAATTAGGGGCTAATTAGGATTAAAAGCCAACTTGCAATAGTTGGAGGATGTGACACATCCTAATCAAGGATTAGGCATGTGCACATCCTTAATGAAAAGATTAGGAAATGGATTAGGATTAGATGAAAATGACATGTGAGGAATTAAATAAATGTAATATTTATTTAATTCATTTGATGAAAAGGATTAAGGAGGGTAAGGTATTTAATTATTAATTAAATACCTTAGGGATTTAGCAGAATTAAATATATTAATTAAATAATAGTAATATTACTTAATTAACTCGGATAAGAGGATGTTTAGACAAAAAGTGATAAATTTGGATAAATTAAGTCTCCAAATTTGGATGTCTACATTTTGCCCCTCTTTGAGATGGTGCTATGAAGTAGCATCATTTCAAAGAATATTAAAATATAGAACCTAGAAGAAGATGGTTAGATTGGAAAATATGCCCCAGTCATCAAAAGGATGACTAGGAAGAAAGACGATGGGGGTGAAGATGAAGAGTGAGGATTGAGGATGCCCCCTCGAGAGGACATGCGTGTTCAAGAGAACACGGATGTGCTCTCGAAATGGATGATGTGATGCAAGGGGAGATGAGGAAGATGATGCAAGGTGATGGGTAAGAGAGTAAGTGATATGGGGATGGATGAAGCACAAATGGATTTCAAAAGGTGATGTTGCCCCAATCAAGGTACAAGCCAAAAGAGGTTGATGATGGGTGGAGTGTTGTCAATGAGGGAATGAAGGATCCCAAAACAACACGAGGATAGGGAAGGATACATCCCACTGAGTGGTATTGATGAGGGAAGGATACATCCCAAAACACTACTAAAGGATAGGGAGGAATACCTCCCGATGATGATGAAAGTATTGTTGATGAGGGAAGGATACATCCCAAAACAACACCAAAGGGATAGGGAATGATAATAATGGATGATGATGATGATGGGTCAAGGCTAGTAACGAGACTGGGGACAAGACCAAGGATATGATTAAATGATTTGGGCTAAATGGAATGGATGGGGGGTGGATAGAGATGTGAGATAAGGATGAAGGATGGGGGGATACATGCAAGATAATGGAATGGAGAATGAAATGCAATCCTAATGCAATTTGCCATCTTCGGAGCATTGATTTTTGCTATAGCATAAGACACCAAGTGCCAGGGTATGTGGAACCAAGGCGTAATAGTGTCTAATGCATAAAACAAACACAACAGACAAGAAGGCTATCCCAACACCCCAAAGTCATGATGACCTTGGTCGGGCCAGGTATTGAGACAACCACAAGCACAAAAGGATGCCCTAGCATAACACAAGACCTCAGGGATCTTGGTGGGTACTATGTGGGACAACCAAGAAGACAAAAATAGACATAAAAAAGATCAAGATATGCCCCTATGTTGACCAATCAAAACACACCATAATATGATGGATTATGGCGGTCTTGACAAGTGATGATAGAGAGCTCAAATGATAAACAAAAGCCAAAAGCATCAAAAGATTGCAATCAATTTGAAACGTCCTTTGCCATAGGATCAAGGGGATGGATGGATTGATGAGGTCTGTTAGGAAGGATGCATCATGTTGAGACCGATGATGGATACTAAGCTAAAAGATCGATATGACGTAGGATATTCAAAACTGATTGGATTTGTTGATACAAGTGGGTCTTGTTTGTTAAGAACTAGCTAGATAAGGGCATAGCTTGACAACATGACACAAGGAAGACAAGACACAAGACATGAGACTAACACATCCTAGCGACCTAGGGGCTCGGGGGCAGATCAAAGATTAGCCTTGCCTATGTGGAAGTGCAGAGCCCTCGTAGTTCGACAAAAGGATGACGACTGACCATGATGGAGATTCCGATGGATGACCAAGATAGAATGGGGAATAGGAGAAAAGTGGACAATATAGATCAATGATGGATGGAACCCCAGGGGCGGATCAAATGATCGACCTTGCCTACGTGAAAGCGCAAGGGCAACGTAGTTCGACAAGAGGTTGACGACAGACCATAGATAAAAGGAGGACGATGAAGACTGATGACAGATGATAATGACTGAAGGGACAAAAGCAAAGACTAATGATAAAGGAGTGGATGGAGAAAGTAGAAAGACCGATGCTAGATGATAGAGGAGCCAAGTGGATAATGAAGATCGATGATGGAATGATAGACGATAGACAATAGATGATAAAGGAGCCCCAGGGGCGGATCAAGTGATCGACCTTTCCTACGTGAACACGCAGGGGCAACGTAGTTCGACAAAAGGCCATAGACAAGCGATGGATGAAAGATGATGAGATAACCCTAGATAAGGGGTTAAAATGATGGAACTGACACGACGGAACAAGATAGACCTGTTGTATTAGATTGGATTGGAGGATAGTGACAATATAAAGCTCAGGGATGGGATAGTTATCCAAATCATCAAAGATGAAGTGGGCAAATGACGTGCCATATAGATGAATGATGAAGTGATGAATGATGAGATAGAAAAGATGTGCAAAAGAAGCAGAAGTGATGATGATAATATAGATGACATTAGATTGCATGGGGAAAAACCTATAGCTAGATACCAATGAGAAGGGATTATGAGATGGGATGAGGGGAGAGGATGGGGGGAGGAAAAGGATTGTTTGGGTGGATTGGATAGAGGGATAAGGATTTTGGATGAGGAAAAGGTGACGAGATGGATAGATGACTGATTCTTGGAACTAGAAGGTGAAGGGTGGGAACAGGTGGAAGATTACTCAGAATGAGTAAACGATTGATCAAGATTATGGAAGGAGAGTTTGAAATGATAGGAGGTTTGATGAATGTGTAAGATGATAGGAGGTTCGATGAAGTGTTGAAATGATAGATGAAGGTTCGAAGTAGATGAATGGTTACATGGAATGAGTGAATGCATTTATTGGAATGGATGAATAGGACAAAAGTGAAGATGGAGGGAGGGATCTTAAGACTTTGTTCGGTATCCAAAGACATTGACTGCAGATGGATGAAAGCTTAGATTAGGGGTTTGGTTAAGCTCAGATTGGGATAAGATTAAAGCTAAGATGAGGATTGGATTGAACACTAGAATGATTGAAGGATATGATTGGATTGATTCTACACCGAGTTCTGGGTTTTAAAGGGCGTAAGGTGTTGACAAGCAATTTTTTTCAAATTTGGCAATTTTCAAAAATTGTCAAATTTTGCCATTTTAGGAAACCTCAAGGAGATACTTGCGAGAGTCCCAATTTTTTCTGAGAAATACCCATTGGTGAGATAGGATGAATTGCCAACTAACATCCTAGATTTGAGATATGCATTTTGAGTTATGAGTGAAAACAATTTTTCAAAATGCTGGAAAAAAACACAAAATTGGGATTTTGAGGGTCAAGATGAAAGTTTGAGGCCCCAAAAATGGGTCAAAATGGGTTCCAACGACTTTCATAGAATCCAATTGGAAATCCACTTGTTATGTCATAACGCAACCACCCATCAAATTTTAGCTCAAACGGACACCCGAGTCAAAAGTTATGGCCTCTGGAAGTTTCGGTGTAAAAATCAAAAAACAAATTTGAAAATTTCAAGACATGGGTTTTGTTCGCGGAGGAAAATTAGAACCTGGGTCGGGATCAATTTTTTGAAAAAAAGAACAAAAATATGAATTTTCGCAGGGATAGGGGCACGCCATAGTGGGGCGTATGCGCCCCGAGCCGTGGGGCGGACACACCTCGGGAGGGAGGGCGCACACGCCCAGGGATGGAGGGCGCACATGCCCCACGATGGGGGCGGAGTCACCCCGATGGGGCGGATATGCCCCAGGAGGGCGGTCCCTCCCCGATGGGGCGGTCACGCCCCGCGACGGGGGTGGAGTCGCCCTGACGGGGCGAATACGCCCTAGGAGGGTGGTCCCGCCCCAACGGGGCGGACACGCCCTGCAGGGGCGGAGCCGCCTCGATGGGGCGGATATGCCCCAGGAGGGCGGTCCCGCCCCAATGGGGCGGAGCCGCCCTGCAGGGGTGGATACGCCCCAAGAGGGCGGTCCCGCCCCGACGGGGCAGACACACCCAGCGACCGGGGGCGGAGCCGCCCCGACGGGGCGGATACGCCCCAGGAGGGCGGTCCCGCCCTGATGGGGTGGACACGCCCCAGGAGGGCGGTCTCGCCCCGGGAGGGCGGAGCCACCCCGAAGGGATGGACACGCCCCGAGGGGAGGGGACCCATCCCAAGGAAGGGCGGACACACCCCGAGGGGTGGAGTGGCTATGAAAAAGAAAAGAATAATGAGGGATGGGACAAGGGACATTTGAGAAAAGAGAAAAGATTGAAAAGATGTGTAGAAGAAGCAAAAGTGATGGCGATGAGATAAATGGCATTGGGTTGTATGGGAGGGAGGTCTATAGCCAAATGACAAGGGATTGTGAGATGGGATGAGGACACAGATGAAAGAATGGATGAAGGATGGGAGAGATTGTTTGGATGGATAGGAATATAAGGATTGGGAGATGAAAGGGATGCTAGTATAAATGGATATGGAGACAAGGAGGGGGAGATGGAAGGGATGCTATAATAGATGGATAGGGATATGAAGGGGTGTTGTGATAGATGGGTATGGACAAAAGGATTGGGAGATGAAAGGGATGCTAGGATAGATGGATACGAAGATACAGATGGGGAGATGGAAGGGATGCTAGGATAGATGATGTCTCCAAGGACTATGTCACAAAGGAAGCAGATGCCCCCACTCTAGATATGTCATATATGATGATGCATGAGGGATGGGAGACGAGTAGATGGGAAGATAAAGGAGATAACTAGAGGTGGATAGGATGAGTGACCAAGGAATATGATAGAGCATGGAGGAAGGGAATGCATACCAAGAGGTGGCCAAAGCATGTATAGATAGGTGCCCCTATTTTGATCAAGATCACAAGAAGGATGGAGGGATGGGATATGATGGTAGGATGCGGAAGATAGATGGGATGGGGGGATTTATGAAGAGGACGGATAACAGGAAGATGGGTGCATAGCGGGAAGCATAGGAAGTTGCCCCCAAGTGTAGATGGGGATTTACGCATGACGCCTGTTTGCTAGGTTTTCATCATGGTACTTATCCAAGGCACTTGTTTGCCAAGTTTTCACCATTAGACGAATTATTTCTCTTGACTATTTATTTTTTGACATTTTTTTTTTTTTTTTTAATAATTTTTTGGACTTTTGTGGATAGTATGCGGAAGGAGATGGATAAGGATAGGGAGGCGAATGAGTGGATTTAGAAGATGTGCGATAAGGATATGGATGAAGGACTCAAGCATCAAGTTCCATTCGAGGTATTAAGAGCTCATGTTTGAACCGACTGTTGGATGTTGGTACAACCCTATTAGGAGAAATGGATTATGCAAGAGGATGAATTAGATGGATTTGATGGGGGAGATACAGGGGATAATGGGTGGGATGTTGGAAATGGTATGGATGGAATGATGGGGTGGATGTGTGATGGGGTGGTGAGTTCAGGACCAACATTGGCACATGTGGTGATGGATGTGAAAAGATAAGGGGACTAATGGATGGAGAATGTGGGGATAATGGAGGAGATGGAATAGTGAATTTCGGGACATAGGGACCCAAAATAGACTTAGGAGATGAAAGGTGGGTATGGTTAGCCTTTGGATTAACAACTTTGGATGTTCTCACAGATTTTTCATTTGAAGGTATTGCATCTTTGTTCTTTGGGATCCACATGGTTTTGATCTTTGCTTTGCTGGTTCTTTGCGAGCTATAGATTTGATTTTGATTTGGGATTTTGTTTTTGTTTTTCTTTTCTTTACCATGTCTTTTAGAGGGGACATGGGAAGCTTTAGGTTCATGTGGGTGTTTAGATTGATGCATTTTTCCTCTAGCATCCAAAGTGCTTATACTAGCAATAGGATGGGTGTGAGGAGATGGATGATGTGGAGCAATGGAGGTAGGGGTATGGGGATTATGTGTAGATGGGGGATGTTGAGGTATGTGCCTTTGTTGATCCTGATTAGGATGTTTATGATGGATGACATGGATAGGCATTGGATGGATAAAAGGATGAGATGGAGGAGGTGATTTTGGGATATACAGACCCAAAGTAAATGGAGTGGGTGGAGGGACATAAGGACCCAAGATGGATGGAGTAGATGAAGGATGGGATATGGTGGATGGAGGGATGTAAGGACCCAAAATGGATGGAGCAGATGAAGGAGGGATATGGATGGTGGTTTTGAGGCGATATGATAGAGGAGGGATGGCAACATATGATCTAGTGGGGCGATGGGAAGAGCCGACATTTCTTTTGGAAAAGGAAAGTTGAGGACGTCTAAAGGTTGTACCAACATCTTTAGATTGTGAGTCTTGGGAAATAGGTCCAAGACCTTGCATGCAGACTTGTTCTTTGACTTGGATAGGCTCTAAAATACCTTGTTCATGAAGGCCTAGACCTTTTCCTTGATAGTTCATTTTCTTGAGCATGTGATCCATGATAGGATTTGTGTTATTCAGAAAACATGATGCAAATCCATTATTAGGTGGAGGATGATGGGTGGTAAATACACTATGCTTTTCTTCTGTGAGGAGGCCACCATGGAAGAATGTGAGAGTACCAAGGGGATATGCAAGCGGTGTAGGTATAGCAGTTTTAGGCAATGATGGGGGATCATGAGAGGGAGATGGTGGGATAACAGCATGTGGATAGGTGATATCAGGAGAGGGATTAGGGGATATGATAGGATCTAGATTTGTGGTAGCAGGCTCATGCAATGGAGATGAAGATGGAGTGGTGGAAGCTTGAATGACAAGGGGATCATGGGATGGAATGGACGGGGGATTGTGATCTTGAGGTGGACTAGATGAGATGGGAGGATCTTGATCTAGAGAAGGGGATATGTTGACATGCTTTGGATTAGACTCTTGGCGTGACGCATCTTGTGTGGATGGAAGGATAATAGAGTGTTGGATAAATTCTTTAAGTTGGGGAGATGGAAGGATGGAGAATTCAATGCAGTCATCAGAATGGATTTGGGAGTCATCGATGGGTTCGATGACTCTTGGAGTAGGAGGTGGATGTTCAATGGATTTAAAGGATGTGATGGTAGGAGATGGGGGCTTGGTGGATTCAGAGGGTGTGATGGTAGAAGATGGAGGCCCAGTGGATTCAGAGGATGTGATGGTTTCATCAGTTATAGGTGTTGAGTGGAGAAGGGTCTCGTCACTAATGACCATGGATGATGGGTTGGGATGGCATGGTTCCACGACTGCAATGTGTGGAGTGGGGGATGTTTCCTTTGTTATAAGTCCTTGGAGAACTTTTGAAATGAGAGACTTGCATATGGTTGGCTCAGCTAGGGTGGTAGAAATGGATGAGGGATTATGGATTGGTGGACTAGGGTTAGATGGAGGAATAGGATTGAATGTAGGACTATGAGTAGATGGGGGATTAGGATTGGATGGAGGACTAGGAGTAGAAGGATGAATGGGATTGGATGGAGGACTAGGAGTAGATGGAGGACTAAGATTGGATGGAGGACTAGGATTGGATGGAGAGTTAAGGTAAGGATATTGGAGTGGTGAATTAAGATAGGGGGACATGGATTGTGGATTAAGACAAGAGGATATAGGTGGTGTAGGGGAACAAGAGGGTGTGAGAGATGAATTATAATGAGGGTATTGGGATGGTGGATTAGGATGAGGATATGTGGATGTAGGATTAAGGTAAAAGGGTGTGGACGTAGGACTAAGATAGGAAGGTATGAATGTATGATTAGAGTGAGTAGATTGGCATGGAAGATTAGGGTAGTGGGTATATGCGGATGAAGGATTTAGATAGGAGGATGTGGATGGGGGATTAGGATAGGGGTATTGAGATGGTAGACTAGGATAAGATGATGCGGGTGTTGGATAAGAGGATGATGTAGATGAAGGGTATGATGGACATGACGGATATCCCTTGTCAAAGGTAGCAGAAGCAACATGATTAGGCATGGACGAAGACATAATGGGAGAACTCAAGGGGGTGATTGGATTTTGGAAAGCGGCTGAAGAAAGATTACTAGAGATGATAGTGTCAATGGGATCTATGTCGTATACCTCTTGATCAACAAGACTTTCATTATCGTCATCAATGCAATTAGAGTTTCCCTTGACCACTATTGATGGAGGATAAGGATTCATGATGATGAAAGGATAAAGAGGATGGATGAAAAGATTTTGGATGGGAACGGATTAAAGCTCAACTCGGGATTTGGGTCAAGCTCAGATCAGGATTGGACTAAAGCTCAGATTAGGATGATTGGATGATGCGATGGGATTGATTATGATGATAAGATTTGATTATCAAAGGATGATTGCGACACTGAATCTACTTCAAGATGGAAGTAGATTGATTGGGTCGGAGGTGATTGGATTGGATTGGATTGGATAAGGTTGATTGGATTAGATTTTGATTGAATAGATCATATTGGATTTTCTTGGATTAGGATTTGGATTGGATTGGATTTGGATTTGATTGGATTTGATTGGATTGGATTTGGATTTGATTGGATTTGATTATGAAAGGCATGAGGGAAAGACCTTAAGCTTGATCACGTGAGATTACCCTTAGTAACCCTAGAGCTTTAATTGATTAATAGGATGATTACGACACCGAATCCACCTTAAGCTAGGAATGGATTGATTGGGCCAAGGATGATAACTTACAACACCAAATTCACCTCAAGATGGAAGCGAATTGATTGGGTTTGAAGTTAAAGACTAATAATCAATTTCAAGTGCTATAGACAATTTGGATATCCACTTTGTAACACAAGGTTAGGACGGTTTGATTATGGATGATGTTTGGAGATGTAAATGATAAGAAGTTATTGGTGGATTAGAGGGAAATTAGAATGAATTGGGGGTTAAAGATAATTATGGAGAATGTATGGGGATTTAGGATGGTTGAATGAAAGTTTGGAATAATGAGATGGAGATTTAAAAGGGGTAAATGGAGGTTTTTGAAAGTTTAAAGTGACAAAACGAAGGTTTGGGATGATGAGGTAATGGTTGGGAATGGTGAAATGAAGGTTTAAAGGCTGAATGAATCCAAATGGGGGGATTTTAGGTGTTCAGGAGGGCGTAATTGCACTTCTGCAGCAAAACACGGGCGTAGCTGCCCTTCTGCAGCAAAACAGGGGCGTAGCCGCCCTTCTGCAGCAAAACAGGGGCATAGCTGCCCTTCTGTAACAGAACAGAGGCTTGGTTTGATGGAAATGGCTATGGCAAGGACTTTAAAATGATAATGATAAGGCCAAATTGTTAAGAGTTCACTGGTTTCTCACAAGAAAACACTCTCAAGGAAATACAACCCTATGATTAGTGTTAAGGGTATGGAAAAAGTGGTCTTAATCTAGGATGCATAAGGATTCTAGGGAGTCCTCGATATACTCTCAGTACGTAAGGCACAACTGTGAACACCAGCCCGTCACAAGCATGAGTCAGGAACCCCAGCGAGATACTGAAGGGCTCAGACCAACTCTTCACGTCTATCTAGGTATCACCCTAGCTTCGACGCTCTGCCAATTACGACGTGACTGGATTGGGGTACAACTTTCACTCTCCCCCCTTTGTATACCCCGTTGGTACGCGTGGTTGGAATCATCCCTTGTGGTGATGAAATCCCCAAGCAGGTCCCACTATGAAGAAAGCACTAATCGCTTCCAACTACTCCCCAGGCTCACACGAAATGCAAGGGGAAAGCAGAAACAAGCTAATGCTCCCTTAGGGTAACACAAAAAGACAAGAACAGCAAGCAATGAATATTACTCCCCCCTAATTAAGCTATGTTCTTAGATCAATGCAAATAGCAAGGATAATTTTAAAGAAGATTGAGCAAATGGATAGCCCTGTAAGCAAATATTAGATATATTTTATCCCCCTTTCTCCATCAACTTCACAAGAATATACTGCAAAAGGTTAGCACAAAACACATGTATCCTTGCAAGAACAACGTTAATGAGAAAAATAGCAATTAAATCCGAAATCAAAACACCAATTTTGCCTTCTAGGGGGGTGCAGTCGCCCTTCTGCAGCAAAACAGGGCGCAGACGCACTTCTGCAGCAAAATAGGGGTGTAGCCGCCCTTCTACGGAAAATGGGGCATAGCCGCCCTTCTGCAAAAAAAATGGGGCGTAGCCACCCTTCTGCAAAAAAATGGGGCGTAGCTGCCCTTCTACGAAAAATGGGGTGTAGCCGCCCTTTTGCAAAAAATGGGGGGTAGCCGCCCTTCTATAGAAAAACACGGTGTAGCCGCCCTTCTACGAAAAATGGGGCATAGCTGCCCTTCTGCAGAAAAATGGGGCGTAGCCGCCCTTCTACAGAAAAATGGGGCGTAGCCGCCCTTCTGTGGAAAAATGGGGCGTAGCCGCCCTTCTGTGGAAAAATAGGGCATAGCCACCCTTCTGCAGAAAATGGGGCATAGCCGCCCTTCTGCGGAAAAATGGGGCGTTGCTGCCCTTCTGCGGAAAAACAGGGCGTAGCCACCCTTCTGCGGAAAAATAGGGCGTAGCCACCCTTCTGCGGAAAATGGGGCGTAGCCGCCCTTCTACGGAAAATGGGGCATAGCCGCCCTTCTGCGGAAAATGGGGCATAGCCGCCCTTTTGCGAAAAATGGGGCGTAGCTGCCCTTCTACGAAAAAATGGGGGCGTAGATGCCCTTTTGCGGAAAATGGGGCATAGCCGCCCTTCTGCGACGTGTTCCTGTAAAAACTTCAACAACAACAAACATAAAATATGGGAACCCGTTTGTGGGTCCCACCGGGCGTGCCAGAAATGTATACCCTGATATTTATACTTCTCTAAATGAGAAAAACAACTAAGAAATATGAAAAACAAAATACCAAGGACACCTCAAGATTAGCCAAAAAAGTGTGCCAAAACAATAAGGAAAGTAGATAGCACAAGACAAATAGTTTTACCTTCCTTTGTTGTTGATACTCCTTTGATTGGCCCTTGCTTGGATGGGATTTGTGCTCCTTGATGGCTCTATTGAGGATCTTTACTATGTGCTTGGATGCAAATGCAAGTGGATGTAATTGAAAATTGGATGATTGCACAAAATGGCAGCATGTAGTTGCAAAATGACTAAGTGTTGAGAAGGCAAATTGGCAGCATAAGGTTGCTCCAAATGAAAGTCCTCTAAAATGCCCTTGAGGAGGGGGTATTTATAGAAGAACTTGAATTCTCTAGAGAATTCAATGGTTGGGATTGATCCAACAAGGTCAAGATGAAGGGCTATGGTGGGTTGAGAACCCACAAGCCCTCACATCTTGACATGTGGAGGGTGAAGTGGCCAAGGGGAGATGAGATGGAGATGAGTTGTCAAGAAGGTACATAAGGTGGAAAAAGGACATGCACCTTAGGGAGTGAGAAGATTTCCACAAAAAAGGATTTCTCATCCCCAAGTGGGAGTGAAAGGGACATTTGAAGAATTTTGAAATTCCTCAAAAATCTACATGAGAAAAGGAAAGGTGGTTGGGGAAATAAGTGTGAATTAAAAATTCACATTCTTAGGAAAGTCTAAAAGATAAAACATGGGCTCCAAAAAGGTGGGACTTGGTCACATGTGGAGATTGTGACAAGTCCAAGGTTGGTCATATGTGGAGATTGTGACAAGTCCAAGGTTCTAGAAGCCTTGGAAGGATGGAATGTGAATTAAAAATTCACATATAAAAGAGGGGAATCTAGGAAGAATAAAAAGGAATTAAATTTTTTGGAGAATGATTAGGCTTAATTAATCAGTAATTAGAGGATAATTAGGGGCTAATTAGGATTAAAAGCCAACTTGCAATAGTTGGAGGATGTGACACATCCTAATCAAGGATTAGGCATGTGCACATCCTTAATGAAGAGATTAGGAAATGGATTAGGATTAGATGAAAATGACATGTGAGGAATTAAATAAATGTAATATTTATTTAATTCATTTGATGAAAAGAGGATTAAGGTAAGGTATTTAATTATTAATTAAATACCTTAGGGAATTAAATATATTAATTAAATAATAGTAATATTACTACTTTCAGATAAGAGGATGTTTAGACAAAAGTGATAAATTTGGATAAATTAAGTGTCCAAATTTGGATGTCTACAGATCCAATTGACATAATGCACGATCCATTGACCAATGATCATATTGAAAATGTCTCTACATTGCCTTATGAGTTAGAGGATATATCTCAAGAATTTATTCCAAAGCATAATCAAAATCCTTCACCAAAGTCTAGCAATGGTCCTTCCCAAGACATATTGATACCCTTTGACCTCATGGTTACATATACTAAAGGAACCCTGAACTCGACACTTGAGGATATTGAGCCATTCCCCATGCCTAATGATGACATCCAAGAAACCTTTGTAAGCAATCCATCCTTTGAAACTGACCCATGTCAAGAACTTGATCCAAAGCATGTCAAAAGAAACTCCTAAATCATCCAAGATCAAGAATTTGTATCTTCAAGTTACTACAATCATCTAATGGAAACTCTCCTATCTACACAAGATGATCATATCCATGTAGCACATACTCCTCCATCTACCCGTGAGATGCTTTCTATGGATGGACACATAGATGATCTTCATCTAGAACAAGATTTTGTTACACACAAAGAGAAAATTATCAACTCCTACAGTCAAATTGAGTTATCAACATCAGGATCAGATATATCCCAAATTCAGACTGAGGACATTAGGTATGTGGATGTCCAACATTATTTGCTCAAGGAAACAAGTCAAATAGAACAAGATATTTTAGAGTTAGCAAAGCATCCAATCAAAATAACATCATCTATGGTGGTCATTTATTAGAGAATTCACTCTAAACAGGAGCTCTTGGAACATGCAAAATCAAAGCATGAAGGTACTACTTCTACCATACTGGGGGCAACTTCGTCTCAAGAAAACATCAACATAGAAAGCATGAAGAGTCCTTATGATGAAACTAATGTCAATACTACAACCAGCCACATTATGAATCTTCATCCACCCATCACCTCATCCATGAATTGTGACCAATGTCAAAAGAAAGAACTGAATCAAAGTATGAAGAATGTTATCAAAGCAAAAGAAGCTAGAAAGCATAATGGACAAATAAAATACAAATGGATACAAAAAAAACACAAAGAAAGATTATCCCTATCAAACTCCATCAGTCAAAGAAACTATGGGGAAAAACAAAAGAGGGAAAAGTATCCATCAAAGATGTCCACAAAAGCAAAAGTAGGCTTTTTGAGCAACGTACAAGGTATATCAAGCAGTTCATCCTAATTCCATGCACACCTTCGTATCCACCCATCATTGCTCATCTTCCCAAGTTTGGAGAGTCAAAGGATCCAAACTGTCAACCAATCCATCTCTTATCCCTAAACACACTCCATCCACACCTCCACACATAATATCCAATTCTCAAATTGACCATGTATTGGCAACGACCCTTCATCATAAGGATTCTGAAGGCACTCTATCGCGATGTATGCACAAAGACATAGTTAATTCTGGTATCAACAAAGCAGATCAAGAATCCCAAAAGTTGCATTCAAGTGCACGTATTTTAGCAAAGCAGCTCCTTCAAGCAGGATATCGATGGCACATTATGACAGGGGCATCTACATCAGCAACACCTAATGATTCAGCATGAGCTTAAAATCTTTCAAAAAAAAAAAAAATAAAAAAAGCAAAAAATCCAAAAAAAAAATTAAAAAAAGGATTGAAAATAGTAAAGATAAAAAATATTCCTCTAGTGAAAACCACTACGGTGGCACTTTGGGCAAGACCATGATGAAAACCTTGCAAACAGACGTCATGTGTAGAATCGAGCATCTACATGCGCCAACTTAGTTGAGAGCATCTCATCCCATCCATAATAAGTCTAGCATCCTATCCATCTCAACCATAATAAATCCATTTCATCCATGAACCATTTATCCAATCCATTCACATATATCTACATCCATAGTCCAAATTGTCTTGATCTTGATGAAATTTTGGGGCACACTTTACGCTTGCTTACGGTAAACATCTCAACATGGGTTATTTTCATTGACCCTATCCTATGCAGCATTATCTGAGCCATGAAGCATTATCCAAATGAGCTTTCTTGATCCAAACACCTTATCTTATCAAGATAATGCCTATCCATCCATCCATACACCTATCCAAGCATCCATCCATCGCATTCTATACATTGCTAGACATTGGGGGCAGATATATACATCTTGCTTCGGGAATAAATATTGATCTATATCCTTCATCTTATTTGGTGATCCGAACATTGAAAACATGAAATCAAATTGGTCAAAGCATCTGTAATCCAAAATCCAAATCACTAGCCCATGGCATATTTTGACGAGAATATGTTCCTTATCAAGATTCATCTTTCATCGAACATCAATCCAAATAATCAATATCAGTTGCATCTAACGCACCCTTCGAACATCACATCGAATCATTCAAACAACTTTTGTTCCAAAATCAAGCTTCGTCAATCATGATCAATCAAATCCAATCAAGAAATCATCAGGATATCCTTGTGTTGCTTTACACTATCATTGCATTGTTGTGCATCCTCAACAATGTTATCATCATCAGTCTTGATCAAATCATCATCAGTCCATCATCTTGGGATATCTATCGTAATCCTTGTGTCGCTTAACACTATCCTGGCATTGTTGTGTATCCTCGACAATGTTATCATCATCAATCCTAATCAATCAAATCCTTCCATTGTTGTGTATCCTCAACAATGTTATCATCATCATCAATCCATCGATCTGATCAATCCACCTTAGCTTGGTCTTCAACAAAATCCCAAACAGAGCACTGATATCATCACACATGTCCATATCAAAATTGTCAAAATCGTCAAAATCATGTGAAAATCCAAAAACATCAGAAAATTAGAAAATCCAAAAACATTCAAAACATCAAAATCCAAAAACACTCAAAAAGTCAGAAAAACATCAAAAAACATTGAAATCCAAACTACGTCATCTCTAAAACGTAAGCAAGGCTAATCTTTGATCAGCCCCCGAGACATCAAAATCCAAAAACATTTGAAAAACATCAAAACCCAAAAACATCATAAAATCAAAAAATCAAAACATTTGAAAAATCCAAAATCCAAAAATAGCCTCAAAACATTTCAAAATGGCAAAAACATCCAAATATTTGAAAAAATTCATCTGCCTCATCTCGCTTTCACACGCAATAATCAAGCATCCATAATAAACTGATCGTCACCTTCATCCTTTGGCAAAACAAACAAAAACAATCACAACAGTTAGCAAAAGCAAGCTTCAATCACAAAATCAAAATTGAAACAACAAACCTTTAAAACAAAATCAAACTCTTGATCACTTTCAAACATGTCAATCAACCTTCTATCAACAGCCAATCAATCAACTTATCAAACCATCATCATCCTGTACAATGCATGTCCTAGGATATATCATTCCAACAATGGGCATTGTTTTGAATATCACCCTGGATTCTTATCCTATCAAAACAAATCCCTTTTGGCTAGAGGTATGAAGAACATTGACTTGTTTGCATACTTGATCTTTTATTTTGATTTATCTTATTGCACTCATTCCAAGGACCTCTCAATGATATCCAAATGAAGGATTTAGAGAGATAGGAATTGGGAGATGATCATTATCTTTTGTTTGCTGTGCTTGTTGGATGCTCTTGTAAAATAACTTGGCAAATACTTGCTTTGTTAGGTATGCCCTAGCAGGGTTTCCGTATGTCAAGTGTGAATAAGAATACTCCTATCTGCTTGTTGAGTCAAAATCCATCACACTAGGTACAATGCCATCCTGGTTCTTTATACCTTGATGCATCGTATCTACATGTGTAATCAAACATAAGGTAAGTAGCCCTTTTAAAATCCCAATCCTTGATAAGCAAATCATCTATCATCATCATCTCTAATAAAGTCTCGTCAGATCATGGACTTGTTGGATCCTCTTGTCATCATCTCATTTCCACACTAGCATCATCATCACCAATGCATCCATCATGCATCCATCCTGCATCCACAAACTACCAGCATACCACATATCATTCATATCATACATAATAGGAAACATCGATCATTTCACATGCATTGCATTTACATCATCATCATAATATAGATCTATTAGTCTAAGCATCTACATAAACCATCCATTTGCAGAATCATAGCATATCACATCATCAATCTCATCCATCTCATATCATATCATCATTTAAGTTGTTTACGATAATATAGATTTTTTATTCTAAGCATCTTGAAATCATCTCATTTGCATCATCATCCATAACCATCCATTTTGAACCTCTTTATCGTGAGATCAACCCTCAAATTGAATCTTTTCACTTGATCTCTCGAGGGGGCAATGTACCAGTGTACTTCTTTCCACTGGGGCATCCAAAAAATTAGAAATTTTTTTATTTTGATCGCGGCAAGTTTATTCTTTGAAACAACGCAACAAGTACATTGCTTCAAAGAGGGGCAAAATGTAGACATGCAAAATTAGCACTATGCATTCATCAAGAAAATCAGGCTTCATGTGCATCCACTCATTCAATTAATTAGGTTCACCTTCATCCATTCATCAGGTAATCTCATTAATCTCCTAAGGTCATTTATTTTAAAATCAAATAAACATTATCATCAATCTTTTAATAAATCAAATCCCAAATCATACTTCATCCTTTTTTGAATTAAATAAATCAAGTATTTAAGTCCTAAAAGGTCAAATCAACCTAATCATCATTAATTTAATCTAATCCTAACTAAATGCTAATCTTACCCACTTGCATTCTCTAGATATCTCCACTTGCACAAATAAATCAATTTATTGATTTATTAAAAATCTCATTTTCACTCAACATGGCCCTCAAATTTGAAAATCATGACAACTTGATTTGTCCCTCCAACATTGCATTTATTGCTCTTTTTCTTGTCCCCCTCTCTTAATTTATTGCCAAATTTGAATTCAAATTTTCCCTCTCATGGGCACTCTTCCCAAATCTTGCACATACATCAACCAATCACCACTTGACAAGTGTCCTTTCATTTTTCTAATCTTAGTCCCACATTGGTCCCTCTTCAACACTTAGCATTTTGAAAATCCTTAAATAGAAGCTTCAACTTTAAGCAAATCCTCCATCATCTCCATCATCTTCACAATCTTTATGCAAAGTCATTCTCTTAAACTGAGAACTGATTTTGTCCACTCCACAATTTGAGCATTTCAACTCCACAATCTCATACAAGGTTACTCTCTTCAATGGAGAGCTAATCTTGTCCATCTTATCATCATCATCTAAGCTTATCTATCAAGGATTGGGAAAGGGCTATTTTCAACAATAGCACCAATCCAATATGGAATAAAGTTTTGATCATATTTGTGTATGCTTGCAATCAGTTATTCTTATTCTATTTAGTTTTGCATATTCTAACATGGTTAAGTATTTCATAGGGATATTAAATTTAATGTGTTTGAAATGACTAAAGCATGATATTATTATGTTAAGATTCCTGACCATTTGCAGATTTGATGTCCACAGGCACAAAAATTTTGTGTAGTAATAAGAGTTTCAAAATAATGAGCAAAGGCTCTTACTTATAGAAGATCAAGGAGTAGGCAACCTTAAACTCTCATTGAGCTAACAATGAGTTCTTTCCAATCTGCAAGATTTATTCCTATGTGTAAAAGTAGGAAACCTAATAGTTAACTAGAAATCTACTTCAGTTAACTGAAACTAAAGTAAAAGAGAACTCCAAATACAAAAGTTCCTACAAAATAGACATCCATAATTAGTGGAGATAGAAATGCATGATCAGTGGGACAATGAGTTAACTTGGAAAGAGGCATCAAGTGAACTCCTATTTGTCATAAATGCTATTTTGAAGAGGTAAGACATCCTAACTAGGTATTTTACACCTCATCACCTCTAGTCAACAATTCTTCTAGCCTGTCATTGAATTCTTCTACCTCTGGACAATTAATGCTTCACATGATGATGATGTATCGCTTCACCACTCACAATCTACTGCTAATATTCAATGCTCTTTACACATGTGTCATCCTGCATTGTAGACATGACCACAATCTTACTCAACTTACAACCAACAGGTTTATTGCAAAAGCTTTCACGAATGAGATTTTGGAACTATGTTTCCACGTCAGCTAGCTCAATGTATGCACCTCCTTTTTTTTGGTAGAGGTGAGGGTTGGAGGTTACCAATGTTCTTACAAACTTGATAACACCTACCATAACATGTCGATACTCAATCAATTCTATAGAGTTGGTGTCATATGCTTTCACCTTGTATGCAAGTTGTTCTTTCCAAGCAAAAATTGTGTTGCTTGTTCTCCTCTATAGTAACTGATTCGTATGTCATATGTAAGTTTGAGATAGTGATCTCATCCCTAGGCCTCTTCTCTACTATTTTTTTCTATGATTGTTGAATCTCCACAAAAAGCTCATGGGCTATGTGCCTTAACTAGTACAACTCTATAAGTATACACTAGCCTCTGATGAAAAATTCTTCCACATGATTTTTAAGTGTTTTCCATACATGATCAACTAGTAGTGATTTTTCTCCGCGGGGAGGTCTAGCATCTCTCACAACAAGGAAAAAATGTTTGGTGTACTATGCATCAAGCTATATATATATATATATATAATCTCAACTATTGGTTTTCAACCTTTAGGGCTGCTTTATCTTTCTCATCCTTAGGCATTCTTTCCTTGACACTCATTGATGCAACTTCAAGGATATATGTCTCCACCTGATGAGTGGTCTTACTAAGGTTGACTTTCAACAAGGTGAAGTCATCAACCTCTACTTCATTTGCATTCCTGTCTTTAGGTGGTGTAGTTGTCTCTATGACAATTTCACTGTCATCATTCTTTCCTACATTGACCTACTTCCTCAACTTCTTTACTAGCATGCCTTGAGGGACATGGTCAAATTCTATGAAGTCCAGTTAGTATGAAGGCCTTCCTCTCTTCCTTCCTAGGAGATTATCAAGCAAAAATGAATCTTTACTAGGCTCACTAGAAGGAGGAATTTTAGGCCATTGAATGCTTGACAAATGTGATTGTTTCGTAGTATCTCGTGGTTGTGAATCCAAGTCAATGGGGACTGGTGATTGCTACAACAATGGTGAAGTGGGAGGCTCTACTTCCATCTTTGCTATTGTCTCAGCTACAATTTCTTCCATGATTGGCTCAAATACAACTATTTTTGTCATTGGTTCTATCTCAACTATGATTTTCTCAATCACTAGCTCAAGTATGTATATGCTTGTCTCCACATGTACCTCTTGGTGATTTGTATCAAAAATCGGTATTCTTTCACTTGTGTGTCCAGACATTCTATCTCCTTTGGGAGGGTTAGTCCAGTTCTTTTGTCTCGACTTAGCTCTCAACATGGAAGGTAGTGAAGAATGAACTGGTGGTGGCTCTGTGTAGGGAATAGCTACCTTCCTCATCCTTTTACTATCCAAGTAGAGTTGATTGTTTCTAACAACCATACTTTTTCTTTCCATAATAGACGTACTTTCCTTGGCATACCAGTACACTTTTCCAAGTGGTTGTGAGTCAAACTAATCTACGAAGAATGAAAGAAGAATAACTTCCCAATCATCATCAGATAGGCCTTTCATGTCCTTTGACATGAAGTCAATAATTTTTGGAAGTTTAAACTAGTTGTAACTACATCTTCTTACATTGAACTCATCTTCACAGTTGAACCAATATTCCTCCATGGAAGACTCATGTGAAGGATGTTACTCAAGGTGTGTTGCATAGCTCAACCTCTAGTATCATATGACCATCTCTCGATCAAATACTTAATATTAAATATCACCATTTCCTAGCCCATGACCTTGGCATCAACTATTGTCTTACATCTGTAAAGTCCCATCTAGAAAGGAAAGTTCATAGTCATCTTGTGTTTGAGAAATATATGAGAATGTACCTTAGACAAATGCTACAAGAACAAGCCATGAAAACCATCCTATCTAAAGGATAGCAGGGTAACATGGTAGGATGACCCTTGTATCCACATACATGTATGTAGGTGAAGGTGGGGAACTGGATAAACAAATCTACCATTGCCTCGTTGGCTGCTGGTCATATGTGTATATGCATATCATGGTCAAGGTCTCTCACAATGTGCATGAGAAAGAAATCATTTATTTGCTTGAAATTTCTTTCTTCCTATGTGAACTCAAGTCACGGGAAATGCTTATGGAATTTTTGCACACCCAAAGTTCCCATAGTCTTTAATGCTTTGAACTAGCCTTGGAAGGCAATCAGGTGTACAAGATATGAGCACATGTGTAACCTATGAGCCTCTAAGAACTTTGTCATCTGCTTGTGGAGTGTGTCACTGATGAGAGTAGGCCTATCATAATGCTCTCTATTGCTTATAATTTTTGTGATGATATAGTACACCCTTGAATGAAATTTGTTCACCTCCTCTTGACTAGTGTGGCAGTTGAGTAGTGATCATCGTTGCATACTCATCCTAGAACCCTCCACGTCCCACATTCTTCAGCAAGTTATCCTTTATTCCTTTAAGCCATTTTTCTGCCATTCTCTTCTGGTACTTGTCTTTTGATGCATCAAATTCCTTTTTGCATTCTCTCATAGATATGGCCACATTTTCTATACATGGTGGAATGACAAAGCACCTTTTGACATCCTTAGGCTTAATAAGGATACATATCACTCACCAATCCACTGATCAAATCTCTCATGTAGTAGAGTTGTAATGCTTAATTCAAGCTATTACAAATTCCACACTATGTGTTGTGATGGGAATTGATACTACCTCAAGCAATCTAGATTGCTTGGTGTTCTATAATGTGCATTTTTCTATGCCTTCCAACCTTTTTGAGTCGACCTCTAGGTGTACCTAATGCAAATTGGTGTCTATTTTTTTCAAGAATTCATGAACCAAGAACATTTAGGTCTTGTAATCAACTTGGGAAAATTGCATTATGAAAAACTTAAAGATTGACTCTACACATGATACTGTTTAGGTAACTTTTCTGAAAACCCTTAAAAATAGCCCCTGCTGAGAAGTATTTTTTTAGAAAAAATATGACACTTGGGTATTGTAGGCACTTCAAAGCTAAACAAACCCAATTTGTTTGATTTTCAAAATTGTGACTTTTTTCAGGAAAACCCTAAAAATACGGGCAACAAGGTTACTATTTCTGGAAAAATCCAACATGTGGGTTTTATTGAAAAAGTTGTGATGATCATACCTAGAAGGTTAGATCTATGAATAACCTCCATTTATTTGGACATGCAATAAGATCTAATACAAGAATAAAGGAAAAAGATAAGAAGAAGTTTAGAAGTTATCAACTTCCTTTCTAGATCTTCAAGAAAATTATGCCTGAAGATGCAACCTCTAATAAATTGTCCCTCTATGCAACTGATCTTCAAAAATATGAAGAAAAATGAAAAACCCTCTGTCAAATCTTCAAAAAACATTTTCAAGAGAAAATAATTGTTCTTGGCTTCAACCTGGAAAGAAAGATGTTAAATTATGATGCCTAGGCTTGATATATAGTGATTGATGTTGAATGCATCAAGTTTGGGCATCAACACATGATGGGGGAGTCAATTATCATGATTTAGAGCTCACAACACTGATTTCCAAAAATTTGGGGATGTTTAAGACATGAAAATCCTTCAAAATATCCTAATTTTAGTAAATTGAGTCTTACTTTGACTTTAGGCATCCCTTTGAAGAGTCAAGCACTTTTTTATTATTTTTTGTAATGAAATGCCTCCATTTGATCCCTGACTTTGGTTGCTTAGTTGATCTTGCAGTGTTGCTGATAGATCCATTACTGAGATGGGACAACTCTAATGAAGTGTGCTTGGGAGCTGTAAAGTTCAAAACATGAGTCTGATGCCTCTAATTCTTGGGCATATTTTCCCAAGAAGGTGCATTTTTCACCAGACTTAGTCAATTTATTGAGTGTTCTTTAATTCCCCTAGTTTGACCATCTGTCTCTAATATGAGATTACCTATGACTAATGAGTCTAGTGATCTTGCTAAAACATGGGATGGATAACTAGTTCAGTCTTGGAAAGGATGGCTAGCTCCACAGATCCTGAAAATTGATTTAGGTACTTCAAAATCTTGGGTGGGTGCCTTTGACCTTTTGACTTGTTATTTTCAATTTGCAAACTTTCATGAATGGTCCCAGTTTGATCTTCATTGTCTGATGTTTGATTTATCTATTGTCTTCGCTAACGATGTCATTGTTAAGATTGATCAAAATAGAGGAGGTCATCTTGGAGGTCACTGAGCTTATAGACTGCATCTGATTGCCCAAAAAGTTGGATGCATATTTCTAGGAAGGTGCAGTTTCCTTAACATTTAGCCAATTTTTCATGTGTTTCATCTCGTCTTCATGTTTGGTGTTTTTTCTTGATCTTCGTTTGTGAATTCTTAACAAGTCTTGTGAATGTGCAACTGGATTGATCACAAAGTTGAAAGGATGCTAAGTAGATGCCTTGTAGAAAGAAATTGTTGAAGGGTTCATCAAGTGACTCAAAATGGAGGGTGCCCCTAGCCTACAGGGGCACTTTTTCCTTGATGTGACTATAGTTCCTTGATGAAACATCTCCTGTCTCTTCTTCCATTTTGATAGTGATCGATGAATCAGGTGATCTTGATTGATGATATGCCAAAAATCCAATAGAAGCATGAAGGAGATGATTGTCTTGGTTCAAACACTTGATGACTTTCTTTGACCCTTTAACTTCATGGGCACCCCTGGCCAATAGGGGTGATTTTAGCTATAGTTTCATCATTTTACTTTGAAAATCTTCATCCCTTTGTGTTTAGCATTTGTCGTGTTGTGTTACTAATTTGAGCATTGTTGTCGACAACATGAACACATCCATCTTAGCAAACACCTTCATCATGCTATGTTTACAGGTGTTGGAAAAATGACTAAAGAATTTTACTACATAGCCTCCTTCTAGTAGCAAGGCATGCATTTTCCAAACTTAGTTAATTTTCAGCATTTTTCACTTTTGAAAATCCCCTCCATCACAGGGCATGTTTTCAAGCATTTTCACCATGGATTCTCCATAGGTCAAATAGTACCATAATTTAGTGTACCATTCTTCTGCAGAATCAACTAGTAAGACAATTGGAAGGTCTTCTTTGATTTTTGTTCCTAGGATGCCATTAATAGCTTGGTGCTTTAGATCACCATCTTTTGCTATGAGCTAACAAAGACCTCTCCCATCGACGAGCTTGGTGGGCTTGATCCCAAGTCATATTCTTGGATTGGTGTGATCTAGTTACCCCTTTTGGTGCAGATCTCCTATTGAGTTAGGACACTCTTGACTATGGGATCTGTAATGTATACAGTTTTGTGGGAGTTCAAGATGAAAAATCTAAAATTCTTTATGGCTCGCACAGCTGCATAGGAATTTTTATTTATCTGGGACTACCGAGACTCGCTTTCTTTGAAGCTACTACTCATGAAAGTTATTGGAGTCAGTTTCCTCATTCAATTTATGTGTCAGTATGGAAGAGAGGGTGTGTTTCAATGCATAACAATAAAGAATAAATTATTTATTGAAATGAGGTTGAACCAACACTGGTTCCTTACTAATGGATTCTTTTATGTTGATGAATGCCTCTTTTCCTTTTTCAGTCCATTTGAAGGCAGATGTCTTCTTCATCATCATTGATATGTCTTTGGTCAACTCTAAGAAGTCAAGAACAAATATTTGTATGAAGTTCACCTTTCCCAAGAAGTAATGCACTGAGTTGTATTTGTTGGGAGAGAGAGTTATTTGATTGCATCAACCTGATTAGGATCAATCTGAGTTCCATATTTGGATAAAATGTGGCAAAGTAGATTTCCTTTCATTACCACAAATATAGATTTTCTTGGATTCAATGATATGTGATGGTACCTATATCTTTGGAACACTTTCACTATGTGTTAAAAATGGTCTTATCGCTTCTTTGAGAAAGTGGTAAGGTTGTCAAGATAGAGGACAATCATTTTATCCTTTAGGTCCCCAAATTCTAAATCCATGGCTCGCTAAAAGGTGGCACCGACGTTGATGAGGATGAAGGGAATCCTCTCATAGGTGAACATTTCCCATGGAGTGGTGAACATCATTTTGATCCAATCCTCCTTAGCCACCACAATTTGGTTTTATCCAGAAAAGTCATCAAGTAACGTGTCCAACATTTCCAACCCAGTTACCATCTCAAATGTGTGCTCCATGATTGGTAAAGGATAATTATCCTTTACGCATGATTGATTGAGGTTCCTGAAGTCTACACAGATCTGGATCTCTTTGTTCTTCTTGTGTATAGGAATGATGTTAGACACCCAAGTGGAATTATGGATAGGAAAAATAATATTTGTGTTCACCATCTTTTGCACATCTACATAGATCATATCTTGGACATGCAGGTTGTAGTATATTTGCTTTTTTTTGAAAGGCTTGATATCTGACTTGAGTGGAATTCTATGAGACAATTTATTTGGCATGAAGACTTTCAAATATTCATAGGTCTAGGTGAAGATGTCTCAATACTATTTCAATAAGGAGATGAAGTTATTTCTTTCCTCTATGGTACAACACTTTCCCAAGTTAACAAGTCGAGGCTTGTCTTCGGTACTGATGTTGACTTGACCATAATCTATAGATGTCTTTATGGCCAAATTTATTTGATCTTGTACATTCCTATCATTCCTATAAAATATGTCTTCCAAGGATACTAGAACCTTGGGGATATTGTTGCCTCTCAATTGGATGATGCTTGATTTCATTGCTTTGAAATATTCTGTTATGGATTCTTTGAAAGGAGAAGCACTTCCTTCAAAGAATAACTCTTGATAGTTGTCCCCCATTTAGAGGGACTCTTTGATATCACCATCATACTCAAAGATCTTCTAGTTGTCATAATTGTCAGGGAGAGTCGGCCTATAGATGAGCTCAATGGTGAAGGCATTCTAATAGAAGTTAGAATGGGGCATGAAGAGAGCAGTTGATACAACAAGGGTATCCACTCTGATATTATGCTCGTGTGGAATGTATCTAATGTTAAATGCCTCAAACCAATATATTGAATTCCACACTCTTTGTCGATAAGAAAAAAAGGTGAATTTTTCCTAGTTGATAGCTCTCTTTGATCTATGGGACAATCAACTCTACATCGCCTTCAACTTGGAAGGATCTGTATTAGGATAAAATTTTCAAGTTAGATTGAAAGAAACATAAAAAAAAATCCCCAATCAATAACAGAGCACAATGAAAGCAAGAAACATAAAAATAATGAAACAATATCACCTAGTCTTCAAGCTTCCATTGGTTGAACTCCATTGGCCTTCTCCATCTTGCTGAAAACTTGTATAATTTCCCTCAGAATTGAAGTGCAACTATAACCTATGCCAAAGACAAGCAAAATATTGAAGTAATATGTATGCTCAAGTACTCAAAAGCTCTCAAGCATGTTGTGTCTAACTCTTGTGAGTGTCTAAAATGACTTGAAAGAGGGCCTTTTAAAAAATTCCAAATTGAGAATGGATGGCCAGGATTAAAGTTGGTGAAGCCCTAAGATAAAAGGCCAAGAATCAATGTCATAAATAGGATTAGGGTTAGGGTAACATTAGGTCAAAGTTAGGGAAATCCTTGAAATTAACGGTTGAGATTTAGTTGGAGACAATCAAATCAATGGTGGAGAAAAATAGGTAGTTGGAATAATATAAATTATTTAATTTATGGAGGAGTGTTGACTTATGAATTAAATAATGGTTTAATTCATAAATGGAAATGAGAAAAAAGACAATATTTATAATTGTTTTAATTATTTATTTGGTGGGATGGAATGTGGGATAAATAAATAAGTTTATTTGATTCAAGGATAAATGATAATGTTATGGAGCAAATAAGGATTGATTAGTGACACATTTAAATAAATAAAAATAATTTATTTATTTAAATAATCGTGGGGGAATGGACATGATGAGATAATTGAATTATGTGAGGGAGAAGCATGGTTGTCATAGAAAAATATGGTTTGCAAGTTGAGGCCATTTTTATGTGTCTACATTTTCCCCTCTTTGACATGATGGATTTTATCACATTGTGTCAAAGAACAAGTAAAAAATACGCCCTAGTTTCAAAGTGAGGAGAGGAAGAATGATGAGGAGGTAGTGGTATGCCCCCTCGAGAGGACATGCGGGTTAAAAGAACATAAGTGTGCTCTCGAAAGGATGAGATGAGTATAGGATGAAGGAATAGAAAAAATGTTAGCGTGGAAGACATGGATGTGAGGATAAAAAAGGAATACTTCAATATTTCACCAAACAACATCCTAGGTGTTGCATAATCATCTTTGGGCAGTAAAATTTGACAAATGGACAAAAAACACCATGATATGATATAGACCAAGGTGTGCAAGGTCATCCACTTGTTAAAAAAATAGACAATTGCAAACAAGGAATGTCCTAACTCATACTAAGGGCCAAGTTTCCCTAGTATTTTTGTCAAGACACACCAAAGACAACAATCAAGGAAAAAATGGTCATGAGACGCCATCGTACCTCTAAATCCTTCATGGGAATCCTCAAGGTAGCTAGTAACATGACCAAGAGACCAAACAATAAAAAGATAAGACAAAATAGACCAGCAAAATCAATAGCCATTCAATATGTTTTCCAAGATTTGTGTGTCGAAGGTTGATTGCTTGATAGTTTGACAATTTGATGATTTGATAGTCTAACAATATTGATGTTTTGACTATGCCTATGATCAGGAAGGACACATCCTGGAAAGGAAAATGACTATGTGATGAAGCCTATCGTTAGGAAAGACACATCCTGAAAAGGAAAATGATGTTTTGATGGGGTCCAATTCCAAGAAGGACACATCTTGAAGGGGACCATAAAGTGACTGGGTTGACATTGTGTTGGCAATATGATAGTTGTTTGGCTTGATGACTAACTGGGCTATGTTGTCTGTTGGCTCACGATTTGAATGTTGACATTCAAATGATAGTCTTGTTTCCAAGTGTGACTATGTATGACTTATTTGAAAAAAATAACAAACCCTAAAGGACAGACCTAGGTGGCCTCGGGGCACATCGACTGATGGCCTTGCCTACGTCATGCACTCAGAGACCTCATAGTTCTACTAACAAAAGATTGACCAATATGACTGACTTGACTGACTTGACCATCATTGACTCTATTTTTGGAATTTTTTTATGTTATTTGAATGTTTTTTGTGTATTCTTCAGGACGTTTTCTGATTTTTAGGTCTTTTTAAGGACTTTTTATGATTTTTAGAATTTTTTTAGGACTTTTTATGATTTTTAGGATTCTGTCAGGACTTTTATGATTTTTATGATTTTTTCAAGAATTTTTATGAATTTTTTTTAGGAAGTTTTCAATTGTCAAGACCATGTGCGATACCCAATGTAGTCTCATGATAAAATATTGCCCCTAGTTAAGTTGGCACAAAGGACGTGATTGATATGGTTGATAGGCAGTGCACAAGACTTCGATGTCAACCACTGTCAGCCATGGAAAGAAATGTCATGATGTCAGGGTGAAACATTGTGATGAATGTCAGAAAAATGGATATTTATTATGGACTAAGGCAGATAGAGTGACAATAGATGTCAAAGAAATGACTGACTATGCATGGTGCCTGTTTGCCAGGTTTTCACCATGGTACTTATCCAAAGCGCTTGTTTACCAGGTTTTCACTATTGGATGGATTATTTCTCTTTTATTTTTGTCAATTTTTTTCATTTTTTTGGTGTCACTAGGATTCCTGTTTGCTAGGTTTTCATCCAAGTGACAATATTTTTGTATTTTTCAATATTTTTGTATTTTTAATGGTTGTCGGCAAGAATTTTTGATGCTATGTATAGAACTTGCATAAATGTAGACTGTTGATTGGATCTATCAATTGTTCACCATCTAGAGTAGCCAACTGATATGCACCAAAACCAAATGACACGATGATGATGTATGGACCCAACTAATTGGGTTCAAATTTTCCTGGTTTTTCTATCGGACTAATTCTTAGGATTCTGTATGAGAACCATGTCACCAATTTAAAATTTTTGAGTCATCACTCTTTTGTTGTAGCTTCTGCAAAGACGATTTTGATATGCCTATAAGTGGTTCAAGGCATTATGTTTGTGTTCATCTAGTATTTCTAATTCATCTAGTTGTGACTATCGATATTCTTCATCAGTGACTAGACCTTTCATAGAGACTTGTATGGATGGAATTTCGACCTCTATGGGAAAGATGGCTTCTACTCCAAAGACGAGGGTGGATGGAGTGGCTCCAGTGGGAGTATGAATGCTAGTGTGATATTCCCACAAAGCAGGATTGAGTTGTATGTTCCAATCACGACCAGCATCATTGATGGTCTTCTTAACAAGTTTGATGATTGTTTTATTAGATGCCTTAGCTTGACCATTTCCTTGTGGGTAGTAAGGCATGGAGAAGTGGTGTCAGCTATGGAAGTGTTCACAAAGTTCACAAACATCCTGATTTTTGAAGGGACGACTATTATCTGTGATGATAGATTGTGGAATACCATATCGACAAATGATATAGTGGAGGATAAACTTGGAAATGTTTTTTCTAGTAATGTAAGTGAGTGGGATGGCTTCGATCCACTAAGTACTCAATGGTGGTAATGATGAATTTGTGGCCATTGGATGAGGTAGGATGTATCTTTCCCACAAGCTTGATTCCCCATTGTGCGAAGGGCCAAGGAGAAGTAATTGGTCGAAGTTCCTGCATTGGTGCATGAATCAAGTTACTGTGTATCTGACATTGGCGACACATTCTGACAAATTCAAGTGCATCATTCTCAATGGTTGGCTAGTAACACCCAAGTCTCATTATCTTTTTGGCTAAAGTAGGACCACTCAAATGGTATCTACATATACCCTTATGTACCTCTTGCAAGGTCGTCTATGCTTCATCAGTGTCGAGACATCGAAGAAGGTTTTTATCAAAGCTACGATGATAAAGGGTGTCAATGAGGATGGTGTATCTGGTAGCTTTTCGGATAAAGGACTTTCGTTGGTTATTGGATAGGTTGGGGGGAAGGGTTTGGGACTTGAGGTAGTCATAAATGTGTTGATACCATGGAGAATTGGGATGAACAAGCTCACAAACCATCTCTTATTCTTGTATGTCATATGCAGGAACCAAAAGTTGTTCTACCCAAAATTCAAATTGAGGCACATTACTAGGAATGTCTAGGAGAGAACCAATTGTGGCCATTGCGTTTGCATCCTTAGTTTGTGTTCTTAGAACTTGCTCAAAAGTCACCATGTGCAAATATGTTTAAAAGTTTCCAACCATTCATTTGTAAGGCATTAATTTCTCATCCTTAGTGTCATAGCCATCGTTGACTTGGTTAATGACCAACTGAGAATCTCCATAGACATGAAGTGTTCTAATTTTCCATTTGATGGCCATTCAGAGTCCTGTGACAAGTGCCTCATATTTTGCCACATTATTTGTACATGGAAAAGCAATGTGGAAGGACTTAGGGATGGAGTCTCCTTGAGGGGTGATAAATAGTATTCCTAACTCCGAGCCATGATTAGTATGAGATCCATCAAAATACACCCTCCACGTTGACTTAGGTTCTATATGAAAGATTGACTCATCTGAAAAGTCTACTACTAGTGGAGGATTTCCCTGTATAGGTGTTTCTACCAGTTGGTCTGATATCACTTGTCCCTTTATTGCTTTTCTTTCAACATACTGAATATCATACTCACTTAAGATCATTACCCATTTTTCCAGGCAACCTGTCAATGTTGCACAACTTAGGAGATATTTCAGGGGATCAATTTTCACCACTAAGTGTGTCTAGTGATTTAGCATGTAGTTTCTTAATTTCTAAGTAGCATAGACAACTTCTAGGCAAGCATGTTTGATGGTTGTGTAATTTAGCTCATATTCAACTAGTGTCCTACTGATGTATTATATGGCCCTTTCCTTTTCTTCATGGTTGTTTTGTGCCAGTAATTCCCCCAATGCTGAAGTTTTTGTAGAAATGTACCAAATCAAAGGTTTCCCTTCGATTGGTGGCATTAAAATAGGTGGTGACAGTGGATAATCTTTTATTTGTTGGAAGGCCTCCTGACATTTATTTGTCCACACAAAAGGGATACTTTTGCATAGAAGATACTAAAATGGATGGCACTTGTCTGCTAATTGTGCTATGAAACATCAAATAGATTGTAACCTTCCTTGCAATGTCCTAAGTTCACTTATCCCTTTTGGAGGAGGCATGTCTAATATGGCTTTTACCTTGGCAGGATCGACTTGAATGCCTCTATGAGAAACAATGTAGGTACCCAAAATTTTTCCTGATGTCACGCCAAAGACACATTTCTTTAGATTCAAGCAGACCTTGTATTCTTCAAGTCTCTTGAAAATTTTGTTTAACACCCTCAATTTGTCTTTTCGTGCCAAATATTTTTCCAAAAGGTCATGTACATAATCTTCCAATATATGGTGCATCATGTCACATAATATGGTTGTCATGGCTCTCTAATACATGACACCTACATTCTTAAGACCAAAAGGCATGACATTCCAATAGTATGTGCCCCAAGGACATGTGAATGTTGTTTTGTGTTGATCTTCAGGGGCAATACAAATTTGATTATAACCGGAAAAACCATCCATGAGGGAAAACATCTCATATCCTACCGTAAGGTCCACTATGATGTCAATGTTTGGCAAGGGAAATTCGTCCTTTGGACATGCTTTATTTAGTTCCTAAAAATCTATGCAGATAACGATTTGACCATTTGGCTTTGTGACTAGTACAATATTTGATATCCATTCAACATAGTCTATGGACCATATGAATCCTACATATAATAATTTCTTAAGTTCTACTTTGACTAACAAGGTGATCTATGGGTTCATCTTTTGCAACTTCTATTTCATTGGCTTGGCATCTAGAAATAATGGAAAATGGTGCAAGACAAGTTCTAGATCCAACCTAGGAATATCAGCATAAGACCATGCAAAGTTGACCTTACGCTCTGAAAAGAATTTGTGGAACTCAAGTTTCTCTTCCTCTTCCAAAGATGCCACGAAGAGAACCATCTTAGGATCTTCTACTGTAGATATGTTTACTTCCATCGTGTCCTCTATGAGTATGGTTGATTTTTCTTGAGTTACAGGGAGAAAGTCTAGTCCTCCATCCTTAGGCACCTTAGAGAGGTTTTCACCTTCAAATATGTCCTTTCTTTTTACTTTTTTATTGTTAGAAGGTTCCTTTTGGTTTTCACCTAAAGATGTGTCATTTTTTTCTTTATTTTTAGTTTTCATTTTGCAACTAGAGGACAAAGCAGTCTCCCCAAAGTAAGCGACACAATCTAGGTCAATGGAAAATCCAACCTTGTGGTCTCCACTTGGTATACCCTCATGCAATCCCATGAATTCTACAATGGCCTCGTCATTTTGAAATATGTCCATAACTGGCCGGCCTTGTTGATCCCAATCGATTAGTTGTGGGTAGACTAAGGAAATACCATCATCAGTATTGGTGAATGGTGGGTAGGATGCAAAAAGAATGCCAACGGATTCAGAGAGGTTAAAGATAAAATTGTCATTGTCGGGCTCTATATCAGATTCTATCCAGTACTCTACCTTGCTTGATTCACACTCATCAGCAAAATAAGGAGAAAAGCGAGTGGAGTTAGGGTCAGTAGTGCCATGTGGAAATTCAAATGAATCTAAATGATGGTCATTAGGTTCAATAGGGTAGATGAGTATGTAGGGATTATGGTCAATGGGAGTAGAAGAGGATCCGAACTTGGTGTTGTTTGGTGTTGTGTCAATTTTGAAAATTTTCCAGAGTCTCTCTTCAAATGTAGGCTCTCCTAGTTCACAGAACAAGTCCTCAAGGAAACAGTCACTCAGGGATCGCTAGGAGCAAAATTCCCATTCGTGGGAGTCAGTTTCAGAAAGGGGATCTTCAATTGTCTCAACACAGTCTAAAGCATTTACTTTCTCGCTAGAAAGTGCATTGGTACTATGATTGCCAAATTCTCGTTGTCCTAACACTAACCCAAGATGTTTAGGTCTTCCTTTAGGTGCTAGAGGTTCTTACCTTCCTGTCTTGTGCTTGCTAAGGACACTAATTCCATCGTAGCCTTTTCCCTTTATCATGTCATATCCTTTACCATATATTTTTACTGGCAAGGGAATGGATCCTCTGGTTCTCTATAAATCCAAGATAGCACATTGTCAGTGTCCTCTTGACTCATTTCACCCCACTTTATGAATACTATTTTTGGAGGGACTCTAAAAATTTCTTTTGACTCCAACATGAAGCAAGGATTTCCATAAACTTGGGGGGACTTGGGCATCCTCGTTATGCAATAGGCCGTATTTAGCTTATACTCTCCACACCATTGGTCCTAGATCTTAATACTTGCGTCAATGCTTGGGGTAATGGATGAAGTAGCAAAAGTGGATATTGTGGTAGTGGATGTGGATGTGGGAGGCTTTACAAGTGTTGATGGGTCAAGGAATTTAGAGGATGAAGATGTCAAAGCTTCATGCTTAATAGGCACTTGGAACTTTGAGACACCTCCCAAATTGGTACCATATTGAAATTGGTTAGGGTCTCAACATATGGTAATTTCAGTGTTGTCAAAGGGAAACTTCAAACACTGGTGATACATGGAAGGGACAAATTTCAGGGCATGGATCCAAGGTCAACCAAGTAGAATATTGTATGGAAGCTCTAGATCCAGAACTTGACAAGTGGTGTCCACAATGATTGGTCTGATACGAATTGGAAGTGAAATTATGCCCTGAGAGCAACATTATTCATCATCATATGCCTTGATAACAATGCTCTTTGTAGTGTCTACACAAGCATTAAGAAAGCCTAGGGACTTAACCAATTTTAAGGAGCATATGTTCAGTCCTGCTCCGCCATCTACTAACACTCATTAGACCTTATGCTTATGGATAAAGACTTCAATGTGAAGGGAATCATTATGATTGGATTTGGATGATGAGTAGTCTTGGTCTAAAAAAGTTATATGGCGGGGAGTGGTAAGATAGCCCACCATGGCCTCAAATTGATTGACATCAATGTCTTGGGGAATGGAAGACTATTGTAATGTTTTGTCGAGTATAGCCTTATGCATTGGGGAAATGCATAGCAAATCAAGTATATAAATTTGTGTAGGTGTCTTCCCATGTTGTTCAATGAGGTTAAAATTTCCTTTAGGCTTGGACTATTTGGTTAATGGATGAGACTGTGATTTTTGGAAATATGGGCTAGCTATTGTTATCATTGGTTGTCTGGGAGGAGGAGAGCCAACTATGGTGAATTTTCACCCACAGGTAGTGACATTACATTTAGGGGAATTTTTGATAGTAATTGTGTTGACATGTTCAACAATTGTTCTAATATGATTTATGATAGGTCAACCGGAATAGTCATATGCAATACGGGCATGGTTGGTCCGATTATTGTTATTGGCTTTTGACATGGAAGGGTTACTAGAACCATGGTCCTACAGTGGCTTCTTGTGTATGATATGGTCTGAATTAGATGCAAATTGTGGTCCACCTATCTCAACGGTATGATTCTTGATAAGGTCTTGTACCATATTTTTTAGTTGTTGACAGGAGGATGTTTTATGTCCTTTTTCTTGATGATAATCACAAAATGCATTGTCATCCCACCAAAATGGTTTAAACTACCTTGGGTCATATGGTTTTGGGTCCTCAAGCACTTGTTAAGAAACCACTTTGAAGGAGTTTCTTGAGGACTTCTTCAATGGGCTCACCCAAGGGGGTGTATGTGCGACTCCTGGGGAACTGTCTGGGTTGTCGGGGCTGCCTTTGATTTTGGTTATTCTGATTACCTTGGTTATTTTGGTTTGTTTGTACAACATTGGAAACATGGGTCTATGTGGTCATCTGTGTATTTTGCGGTTGAGCCCCTTTAAGGGTAAGTACAGGACCCATTGCATTGACAACCTTAGTGTCTACAATGCCATCATTGGTGACATGTTTATTCTTAATCTAGTATTTGTTCTTGTTAGTGGGTGGACTTGCATTTATGTTTCTAGGATTGTATTTTAATATTCCCTCTGCAATAAGTGCTTTCTCAAGTTGGACGCCTTGTTTGACTAGGTCTGCAAAGGTTGTACCACAATGAACTCGCAAGCCATTTTTCAATAGGCCTAGGAGTGCTTGTACAAACATGTCAACCTTCTCTTTTTCAAGTATGTCTATGTGGAAGTGACTTGCTAGGCCTCCCCATTTTTGGAAAAATGGGATAAAATTTTCACCAGCATCCTCTTGTGTAAGTGTGTATAAGCTAGTGATGGAGGTGTCTGTGTCAATGTTATAGGCATAATTTTTCACAAATTTGTCTACAAGTTCATTCCATTTTTTTATCCCCTTCAAAGTGGAGAACCATTCAAGTGTGGGTCTTGTTAGACTCTTGGAGAAGAGTCTCATCAAGTAAGTGTGTTCATATGCAATGTCCATATAGTTGGTCGTGAATTGTCAGACATGTTCAATAGGATTTGTCTTGCCCTTGTATTTGGTGAAGTTTGGGGCCACATATCCAGGAGTAAATGGTGGCATGTATAAAATTGTGTCAAAAGGATATGGACATAGTTCATATGACATTGGTGGCATTTTGTTGGACGTTTGCATGTTTTCCATCTATTTTTGGAGGTCTACCACTCCATTTATCAAGGCATCTATTATGGGATTACTGGTCACATCACACATGGGAGTGATGGGTATCCCCTAAGTCCCCATTGATTGTGATAGCATGTTCGAGTTTGAATGTGACATTTGTTGCTATGAAATGTATGATATTTTTTGGTTTGGCGATTGTTGGTATTACCAATTTTGATGAGGAATGTGTTGTTGTGTGTGGATCTATGATGAATATGTTGGGATGTGTGATCCAATCATATTTGTCGATATTTGGGTGATCTAGTAACCTTGACTATTTTGGTGCCCAAAGCTATTCATTTGTTGTTCCATTTGAGTGCCTTGTCCATATTGGAAGAATTGTCCATGTGGGATGTTGGTATTTTGTCCTTGGAATTGTCCATGCGGGATGTTGGTATTTTTTCCTCGTGAGGCATTGATGTTTAATTGTGACGATGTGTTACCGTTTGGTTGGGGACCTCTAATAAGAATACGTCGTTTAGTTCCTCCAAAGGGGTTGAATGAGATTCCAACATAAGGATTTGATGATGATGTCTCTATGGTCATATATGAAGTTCCAAATATGGGTTTTGAGGAACTTGCCCCCATTGATGTAGATCTAAGGGTAGTTCCAACTGTTTGTGAAGATGTCATTGACATTGCGGGCATGGATTGTGATATTGCTTGTGGCATGGTGGATGTTCCTCCAATAGATGTTACATTGATTGATTTGGAGGTGTTTTGACTTATGTTGCCACTAGATGTAACATTGATAGTGCTTGTAGAAATTTGTGTGGTGACAATAGTGTTATTGTTGGAGGCATTGTTCATGTTTTGTTGAGGTGTCAATTTTTGTGTCATGTTGTCTGGAGACAAAGGTCTTATGGTATTGATGTCAAAGCATCTTGGTAGTTTTTCCCCTTGGTATAAAAGCATAGCAAGGTATTTGTTAGCATCATTCAAGACCAACTCCTCTACAAATGAAGCTGCATCAGGATTTTGGGCTGTAGCCTCTAGATCCTCAGCTAATACTTGTCCATTGTGGTCTCTTTGTATGAATGGTTCAAATGAATTTCGAGAGGATGTTGGCAGGTTTATGGAAGATTGTATGTTCATGTTGGTAAATGGATTGTTAAAATTCAGGTCTTGGTTCATGTTAGAAGTGTTAGTGTGGATGTTGGTGTTGAAGTCTTGTCCAAAGTTTTCCATTTGTCTTTTCTTTCTTTGAAGCCTAGTTTCGACCATAAAAGAGAATTGCTCAAATGAGGATGATGATTATGACTAGTCCATGTTTTGGTTTTTTTGTGATAAAGGATGACAATGCAAGGTGATTATCATGTTTTCTTAAGGAAATGATTGATGCAAGATGATAAAGTTGCCAAAGAAAGATATCAAATGTCAAGGCGACAATGATGGCTAGGATGACAATGTTTATGAATGCAAGGTGATAGAATTGAATAGGTGCAAAATGAGGACTAAGATGATAATGTTGACTAAAAAGGTGACTAATGCAATGTCAAGGTGCAAAATGAGGACTGGGGTGAACACTATTTTTGGATTTTTTTGGATTTTTAGGCATAAAATATGCAAAGTATGGACTAAGATGAATGCAATGTGGAGAAAGGTTTTCCTAACCACTCTAAGCTTAATCTATGTCTTAATTTTGGTTATCAAAGGACTTGTTAAAGGGACTAAGTGACAAATTCAAAATGACTAGTGAGTTTTCCTAACTAGACTGTTGAGTTGGAGATTCTCACAAAAAGGACAATGATTGAAAAGGAGATTGTTGACTAAGTCCCAAGATAACCTACTCTTGAAGGCAATTATTTTGCAAAGTGTGATGAGGTGGCCTAATCCAAAGTCTACAAAGATGAAAACCTAAGGGAAACTTTATGTAAGAAAGGATGATTAGGAAGCCTAGGGAATGCAACTAAAATTAACAAGGTTGAACCTAAGGTAAAAATGCAAGCTAATGGTTGAAAGATGAAAATTTTGAGCAATTTTAGTTTTGGTTTCTAACAGAGACTTCGAGAAAAGATGTTTGAATGTAACAGGAAAAATTGTTGCACTTGAATTCAATTTTGTGATGTTTTGATGAAAATTCTGAATTGTCTAAAGTTGATTTTTTCATTTCCAGATTTGTGAGCGTTGTGTATACTATTTGAGAATCCAAAAAACACTTAGCATACACGATGTTTTGAATGTGTAATAAATCACAAAGAAGACAATCACAATCCTATGGTTAGGCCAAGAAAATATCTGCTAGATTCCACTTGGGTTTCCCCAGCCACATATCCTTAGCGTGTGAATCTAGAAGCTTGGTTGCATGGGCTCCCCCTTACAATACACTGTCTTCTCAGGCCAACCAAGCTTCCAGCACCCATAAAACTCCCATGGCACGCTAATCACCTCTACTAAAGACTATGAAGATGTGGATGCCTTCACAACGACCATTGTTGTACTAGTGGATAGAATATTTTTGGCTGCTACACAAGAGTATTTAGTTCGTGACCCCCATTCAAGTGGTCATACATGGGGCAAGAGATTAATCATCGATTAGGTGGCACTCTAGCTTGAAGAGGTTACGCTCAACAGGGTTTATGGGAGTACTACTTTATCCGTATGACACATCTGCACTCGTAATCCTAGGCTTTCCATTAGGATTCACATTTGTATACCGGTTGGGGGTAGCTCATCCAAAGAGCTTCGTTGTCAGTCTGAGTCACCTTGGGGTGAGTACTTTTTCTTGCCAAGGAAGGCCCAATTTCCTAGAATCAATAACAATTTCTCTTGCACCCAGGATCATACAAGTACACAAGGGGAGAGGATACTCCTATTATTGAATCAAAGGTTGCACAAGTTGAAAGAATTTGTTCATTTTAATAACAAAATTGAAGTGTGAGACAAACACATCAAACACTTTGTTTATTTTAATCCAAGCTTTTGATTTCAACTCAAGCACACAAGTTCTTTTTAGGCCCACTAATCTTTCTATGTGAAAAAGGCACTCGAGATAAAGCAAAATTGAAGAAAGAGCCTTACAAAAACACAATTAGTCATTTTGAGTCTCTAATCTTTGGCAAGAAAAAGTGGACATTGCAAAGCTTGAATCATGGACATTTGAACCTACACAAAGAAGGTCAAAGATTAGCCATTGAATCAACAATTAAACTAAGAAGAATGTTGGTGTGAATAATTGTCTTGTACCTAGCTTATTCATTCACTAGGTAAATTAGGGGGCATATTCACATGGTTAAGTTTACTTAGGTAAAAGATTATTTCTAGAAGGCTTAGTTGGCTTATCTAGAACTTCTCTTATCTAGCTAGGATGCATCATTTCCTAGGTGATTAGGTTGTTGGTTGTCTCATGTCAAAGGATCATGACATTTGTCAACATCATATTCATTCCTATCTCTCAATCTTGCCCATATAAGCAAGGCATCTCATGTACATTTGTAATCAAGTAATCAATCAATCTTGCATTGTGAAGCAAGCATTATTTCCATTCTCTCTCTTGTGGAAGTGATTTTTGTCGCAACTGATCTTGGGGGTGTTGAGGAGTCACCATTAACTCCTACATGGTATCAGAGCTCTCTAGGTGTTGCAGATTCCTTCCCAGATCTGAGGGTGATATTTTGGCTTAAAGTTTTTTATTGGATGCAGATTGGGGTTTCAAGAAGCTCACGGTTGAGTTCAAAAGGTTCCGCAGATGAATTTTGACTATAAATTCGCCTATATTGGGTAAAGTTGTTTTTTGAGGCAATTTTTTTTTTTGTTGGGACAGCCTCCCAAGCGGTACAATTTTTCATATTTTCGCAAAAAAATATTGGCAAAATATTTTCTACGTATTTATTATCAATATTTTGGGGCAAAATATTTTAATTTCCAACTATAAAATATTTTTGGAGCACATTTAATTTGGGTGAAATCTATAGAATATTCTGTGTATTGGGTTGTCCTGTCACCTGTTGCAGGGTTAGTACGAGCTTATTTTTGTAGAATATTCTCTGCGCAGACCATTGGTTTGTTCTGCATCTAATTCAAATCACAAGGATACGTGGCTTAGCGTCCTTTATTCCACATCAGGTACCTTCCATCATCGGCTAGGTTGTACGCGGCTTGTGTCATCCATTGGAGGTGGTCCGACGTTGCTAGCTACATCGGCATGTTTGATATTCACCACTGGTTCCATTTGCCCTTGCCCGTGGGTGTACTCCTTTGTGGACATATTGGCTGCCATTGTCTGACCGTCCTCATATCCCGGTCCTATCTGTCGGCAACATTCGTGTACGCTCTTTGTACAAGGTATTCGGGTTATTCATTTATTGGTTGATCTGTGTCTGTTGGTAGAATCAACACCATACTCCATCGGCCAAGGTGTCATTGGTCGTGGCTCCATCAGAAATCTTTGTCCTCTCCACACAGTACACTAGCAATGGTCACCTCCCTGTACATCAGCACTGCCTCATTCAATCTGCGGTCAAAGCAGGGTTCATCGGCATATTCTGTGAATGATCCACCTTCAATCGGTAGATCGGGTACCTCTTCTACCAATTGGTAGTTCGTTGGCGGTCTATCCATTATGTGGAGCATTTACTCCTTTGACTAGGTGCCGGGTCCATCCATTGGCGGGTGCATTCATTGGTTCGGTCTATTAGATCTGTCCCTTCTTGTCGGCATCGCCAGTGGTCAAAGTCCTATCCACCAATCGGCATACACTCATGGTCACTGGTACAAATGTATTATTGGCAGGTTTAATATATAAAGTCTACTTTACATGTATATTAAACTCCTTCTATATCGGTATTTATAGAAGTTTTGTTTTGAAATAATGTTTATTAAAACCCTTAGCTGCCAGAGTGTATAGCCATTGGCTGACTGTATTGTATTGGTGGGGTATTTTATTTTTCGCTTTGCCAACAGCTATGGTTATATGGAGGTCTGAATTTTTAGCCCCTAGGTGCCCGAATTTTGCACCTCATTAGCCTTCTGATTTGCCCCTAAGTGCCTATTTATAGGCCTTTTTTTCATTTTTTCACAACTTTTGCATATGGAGGAAAAAATTTTCAAACGAGATATCATTCGAAAGGTGGAGATCTGAATTTTTTAGTGGTGTAGATATTTTGTAGACATTTTGGAGTTTTGTGCCTCTTTTTCTAGGTTGAATCCCGATCATCATTTTCTGCTTCCGAGCTCATATCTTTGTGCTCCGATCTGTAATTTTCTCCAAATTTGCGGCATCGGAAAGGTATTCGAGAGCACTCCAGATCTACTCATGCACCTTTTGAAGATTTGTTTCCAAATTTTCATTTTTTTAGTTCGTAGCTGATTTGATAATTTGGGATTCCTTGTTGTAAATTTGCAAAAAAGTGTAATCTTGTTGGGACAAAAGGGGTTGATTTCTTGTATTGTGAGGGAAAATTGTTGTTCCTCTATTGTAATATCTCATTGTATCATGGATTTGACAAAATTTGTACTTCTAACTCCATATAACTATCATGAGTGGAAATCTCAAATGGAGTTATTATTGTTAAAATCAAAGTTGCAATGAATCACATTTGGTCAAGATCCAGAACCTGCAGGAGCAAAAGAGAAAAGAAAATGGCTTGATAGAAGGGATGAAGCTCTTGGAACTTTATAGTTGTCCATTTCTCCAGATCTTATATATCATGTAGCATCATGCACTCATCCTAATGAAGCTTTGAATACTTTAGAGAGTCTCTTTGGTAAGCCAGATAAGATGAGGAAATTTAAGTTGGAGAATGAACTTATGGATCTTAATCCTTCAGATTTTGACAATGTCTAAGACTTTTTTTCTAATCTCAATTCTCTTAGATTGTAGTTATCTAATTGTGGGGTCACTAAAGAGGATGAACAGTTGATACTTTCTATTCTTGCTAAGCTTGGTTCATATTATTCAATGTTTGTTTCTACTTTCTATGCTACAATGGATGCTCTTGGAAATGCATACAAAATGCCTTCTCTTGATGAATTTGTAGCTCAACTCACAAGGGAACAAGCAAAGTTGGTACACATGGGCAGATTGAAGTCTTCTAGATCTCATGCTCTTGTTGCAAAGGAGACAAAGGATTCAAGTGGAAAAGGTAAGAAGCAGAACAAGGCTCCCAAGTCTAATGAGCAAGGTAAATATTCTCCTTCACATAGCACTCCTGAGTCCACACCCTCTTCTAAAGAGGAATCATCTAAAAAGAAGAAGTCAAAATGTGCATATTGTAAAAGATTAGGACATGATGAGCATAGATGTTATAATAAGAAGATTGATGAACTGACAGACCTTCTTCAAAAGAATAACATTAAGCTACCCTCATCAGTGTCTGCTACTTCTTCTTTTGCATCTCAATCAGCAGTTCTCTCATCATCATCTCAGTCATAGGACACAAGATCTACTTCTGGTCTACACAAGATGAAAGGACAAGCACTCTTGGCCTCTACAAGTCTTGCATCTCATAGATGGCTTCTTGATTCTGGGGCATCTCATCGTATGGCATCTTCTATGGATATGTTCTCTTCTTTTGAGCCTTGTAATTCACCTCATATATTGATGGGTAACAATACATATATGAACGTAAGTGGGAAGGTTTCTATTGATATGGGGGAAGGGAGCTTCAATGATGTACTTTGTGTTCCTTCCTTATCCACTAATCTCCTTTCTATTTATCAAATTACTCATGGGGGTCAAGGTAAAACAATTGAGTTCACTCCAGATAGGGTGTACATAAGGGACTTGGAGACTAGGGATATTGTTGCTATCGAGATGGTTGATCATTCATCTCGTGTATATTCCTTTTCACATTTTGCTTCAGAAGATGAAAATGTTCCTTTCATTGCATCACACACTCCATTGAGTGTGAATCATGATAGTGAGGAGAAGTCTAGTCAACTACACTTTGGTATTCTAGAAACCAGTGTTGAGCTTCCTACTCCTCCACCTCCTACTTCTCTAGCCATTGATGCTTCTATTCAGCAGGATGATCATAGTTTTTCAGATCTTGCTTTGTGGGATGAGTATTTGATAGGGATTTCTAGCTTGTTCATGGAGTCTTATACTACAGATTTGGAGGACACTCTTGAGGGGATTTCTCTCCTCTTTGATGACAGTTTCAGTACAACTGTTATCCCATCTTCTTTTTCTTTGCAAATTGACATTCATGAGTTTCCTCCATCACTTGATTTGTCATGTTTCTTGGTTCAGTTTGACCATGATTATGTTGTGGCTCATTCAAGCTTGGAGGATCTTCAGCAGTTTTCAAAGGCATACAGGTTGAGCATTCATGCTTTCTCCTTTTAGTTGGACATGGAGTGGCTTCTTCATCAGCTTATGGATTTGTTTCTTCCTAAGGGAAGATGTGTTGCTTGCAGACATAGGGTCATCTTTTGTTTTCAGGCATTCTTCATCGGCAATGGAGCTTCTTCATCATGGGGGGGATATCTTATCTCTCTACTACCTTCTTATGGGGGGGTATTTGATTGTATATACATGATGCATGTTGTCCTTGGGGGGTATCATTGAGTCCTCCATACATCATGTTTGTTTTGTTTTCCTCTCTTTTGGAGAGGAGTTTTTTCCCACAAGGTTTTCTCCTTTTCTCTACTTGTGAGAGATTGCATCATTTGCATTGTAAATGGGTACCTAACATGGCCTAGTAGTTGGGACCCATAGTAGTGTGCATAATAATCTTCTCCCTAAGTTGCACTTAACGGGGGGTGTTGGTGTGAATAATTGTCTTGTACCTAGCTTATTCATTCACTAGGTAAATTAGGGAACATATTCACATGGTTAAGTTTACTTGGGTAAAAGATTATTTCTAGAAGGCTTAGTTGGCTTATCTAGAACTTATCTTATCTAGCTAGGATGCATCATTTCCTAGGTGATTAGGTTGTTGGTTGTCTCATGTCAAAGGATCATGACATTTGTCAACATCATATTCATTCCTATCTCTCAACCTTGCCCATATAAACAAGGCATCTCATGTACATTTGTAATCAAGCAATCAATCAATCTTGCATTGTGAAGCAAGCATTCTTGCCATTATCTCTCTTACGGAAGTGGTTTTGGTTGCAACTGATCTTGGGGGTGTTGAGGAGTCACCATTAAATCCTACAAAGAAAACTAACATTTAATCTAACTAATAAAATTTAACGAACAAAATTAATCTAAAAAAAAAATCTAATTCTAAATTAAATTACAAAAAATCTAAAGATAGACTAAATTAAAATGTAACTCTAAAATAAAAATCTAATTAACATATTTATTAATCTAAAATCTAAATTTAAAAGCTAATTAATCTAAATTCTATAAAATCTAAATTTGAATTGCAAATCTGAATTAAAAACCTAAAATCTAATAAAATAAAATATACAATTTAATTAAGATTGAGGCTAATTAAAAATCTCATTAAAAATCTAAATCTAATTAAAAGCCACTTAAAAAAAACCTAAAACTAATCTAATTAAAAAATCTAAAACTAGTCTAATTAAAAAAATCTAAAACTAATCTAATTAAAAAAAATCAAAAACTAATCTAATTAAAAATATAAAAAGCTAATTACAATTTGAATCTAAAATCTAATTACAAAATATAAAATAGATTTAAAATCTAAAAAAAATATCTAATGAAATTAAACTAAAATCTGAAAAAAATGAATGAGAATGTAAAAAGCTAAATTAAACTAGAATCTAGAAAAAAATCTAATGAAGATTCTAAATGAAACTAACATCTAAAAACTAAAAACTAGTAAGTGAAATGAAAACTGAAAAGGTAAAAGCTACATTAAATTAAGATTAGCAACTACAGCCACGTCAAATTACAACTAAAAACTAAAACTTAAAGTTTAACATTAAAATCTAAAAAAAAAACAAAAAAAATCACTCTCTTGATCGTCGTGAAAAATTCTAATATAGATTGTGGATAAAAAGAGAGAGTTGGAAGTTGACTCTCAATTCTCGAGATGCTTTAGAATGGACAAATTAGCAAATTTGGCAGAGCTTGAAGGAACACACCAAAGATAAGATTTGTGGAGGAGTGTTAGAATTAATGAAAGATTTTCCAGCCAACTGCCAGCCACCTCTTATACACATGGATTTGCATGTAGAAGTAATGAAGGCTTGAGTTCAGCCAACTAGCCAGCCGCCCCAAAGTAAAAGTTAGTGTGAAAGACACATTAATGAATTATTGTCGAAGTTTTCAATTTCAACACTTCAAGCATAATTTAATGCTGCAACAATTCAAAGGAAAAATGTCAATCAACACTTCAAAGGAAATATTAATTGTTCAATAGTTCAAAAGAAAAAATGTCAAGCCGAATGAATGAATGCCCAACTACCAACCGTCCAAAGTTGGAAATAGCATGCCAACATGAGAAATGGGAAGAGCAATAAAGTTGTCAGCCGCTAAGAGTAGGATGCCAACCTACAACAAGAAAATTTTGGGAGGAACAGAAACAAATAGTACTGGGGAGAGCAGAAAGATTTTGGAGGGGCAACAAACTCCTTTACCATTTGGGGTTTCAGGCTACAACTCACCAAATTGAAGTGAGATCAATACCAATGGCTAAGTAAATGACTTTGTGTGTTCAACCAATGGTTAGGTGCAAACATTTTCAACTTGAACACTTTCAAAAAAATGTCAATCATAATTAATGTTGCAACACTTCAAAAGAAAACGTCAATTCCAATTAATGCTTCAACATGTCAAAAGCCAAAAGCATCAAGCAAATTAATGGACACATGCAGTGTATGCAACTAACTTTCGGTGCCAAATGAATGCATTCAGTGTGTTTAGCCAACTATCACCTGTGGAAAGACCTCAAATGTATGGTGTTGATGTGAAAAAGATAAATTACATGTTGACTATTGTTTCATTACTGCAGAGAGTAGCAAAGCCATGGAAGCAACAAAAAGATATCAACATCTGCTAAATAATTTTGATTAGACTCAGAAAGCTATAGCCAACCTCCAAAAAAAGTTGTGTAGCTTTATAAATTGCCTCCAAATGATGATGACACATGTGTCGAAGCTGAGAGTTAAAAGACTTTGAGCGGTGTTTGGGAGGGCTGAAATGGAAAATTTATTTAAGTGCAAAAGGGATGCAAAACTATTATCATAGTGTGAGTAGCGTTTGGCTTTGCGGTTGAAGTGTTAAACGCATACAATGTTGCATGCCTTTTGGATGGATGTTGGCATACAATTAAAACATAGGCCGAGCAAGTAGTCCCAACACCTCAATACATTCGTGCTCCTACACAATCTCACATGATGCAGATCTTCCACATAGTTTTTTTTAATTTTTAATTTTATTTTTGGTGCAAAATGTGAAAGGCAAGACACTTTCCTGGACAATAGTATTATGTGACAGATGTGCAAAATAGAGTAATTTAAAAGGCTGTTAGAAACTCCAAGAAAAATGTCATTAAAGAGCCTATATTATCAACCTATGCCAATATGCTCCCTGGAAAAGTAGCAAAGTGAAGCTGAAGAATCAATCTAGGATTAAATAAGAGTAGAAAAATCTCCACAGTTATATGGAAAAATCCAAAATCTTATCACACAACCTTAGCATATTCAATTTCTTTTATCAACAAAAGAAATTATGAGAAAATTGTCAGGTTCACCAAATGTATTAGGATAAATTTTTCAAGTTAGATTGCAAGCCACATAAAACTAAATCCCCAATCAACAATAGAGCACAATGAAAGCAAGAAACATAAAAATAATGAAACAATATCACCTAGTCTTCAAGCTTCCATTGGTTGACCTCAATTGGCCTTCTCCATCTTGCTAAAAACTTGTATAATTTCCCTCAAAATTGAAGTGCAACTATAACCTATGCCAAAGACAAGCAAAATAGTGAAGTAATATGTATGCTCAAGTACTCAAAAGCTCTCAAGCATGTTGTGTCTAACTCTTGTGTGTGTCTAAAATGAATTGAAAGAGGGCCTTTTAAAGAATTCCAAATTGAGAATGGATGGCCAGGATTCAAAAGTTGGTGAAGCCCTAAGATCAAAGTCCAAGAATCAATGTCATAAGGAGGATTAGGGGTAGGGAAACATTAGGTCAAAGTTAGGGAAATCCTTGAAATGAAGTGTTGAGATTTAGTTGGAGACAATCAAATCAATGGTGGAGAAAAATAGGTAGTTGGAATAATATAAATTATTTAATTTATGGAGGAATGTTGACTTATGAATTAAATAATGGTTTAATTCATAAATGAGAATGAGACAAAAGACAATAGTTATAATTGTTTTAATTATTTATTTGGTGGGATGGAATATGGGATAAATAAATAAGTTTATTTGATTCAAGGATAAATGATAATATTATGGATGAAATAAGGATTGATCAGTGATGCATTTAAATAAATAAACATTATTTATTTATTTAAATAATCATAGGGGAATGGACATGATTAGATAATTGAATTATGTGAGGGAAAAGCGTGGTCATCATAGAAAAATATGGTTTGCAAGTTGAGGCCATTTTTATGTGTCTACAGGATCTTATACCCACATCCCTTGTATTTTTTAGGCCTAGGATGAGCACCTCATACTCTATAGTGTTGTTTGTATTATGAAACTGCAAGCGGTAAGCAAATGGGTATAAAGTACCTTCGAGAGAAGTGATGACGACTCCTACTCCTGAGCTTGTTGCTAAGCAACTTGCATCAAATTACATTGTCCACATCTTTGAACTTTCTTTTGATGTGCTTGTGGTGAATGTAACCTTCTACTTTTATTGAGTTTCTTTAGACAACATGGTGCATGTTCCAGGACTTGTTCCTTGGTATAACACTTGTGCTTGGGGGTCTTGGGACTTCACCACCATGAATCTTGACTTAGCCTCAAATTCCAACTTGAAGCTACCTTTCTTTAACAAGAGTGTTGTGTACAACCAATCTAACTGAATCTTTCCTCTGAGATCTTTGCACAAGCTCCTAATCAGTAGCATCCTATAACTAATTTGAATATCACCTATCAAGATGGTCATCATGATCCTCTTCTCCAAATAGGATGTGAGCCTTACTTTGGCATCTTTCTGTTGACCAACTAACGGTACTGGTTTTGAATCAAATGAGTAGAACTTGTTGTGAGTCTCAGTGCATGAGAGTCCCAATGTGTTCATGATTTGTAAGGGCATGCCATTGTTTGAAGCTCCTGAGTCTATTATAAAGTTGCTGAGTTTAAACCCTCCCATATATAGAGATATGTAAAAAGTCTTTGACTTTTCTTCCATTAGTATAGATGATTCTAGAAATGTGGGTTGGATTACAACTTGCTTCTTTACTACCTTGAGAATCTGATCCAATTGATCAAGATGATCTTGTAGATACTCTAGCTATAAAATCTGTACAGGTCTTCATCTTAATCATAGACATCATGATGTCAAAATTTTTTGAAGACAAATCTTGAGCATTTGGCGTGACGATCTCCTATGAATAATTTGAATTAGAAGTGGAAGGCACTTCCTTTCCCTTTTCATTTGAATTTTGTCTTTCTTTTTCTTGTTTTTGTGCTTTTAAGTGTTGGGCATGTGTGAACATAGGTGTTGAAATATTCCCATGGTTGACAGTAAGAGAAATACTGATGGTAATCTTCTTCTTCTTGATTTTTGGGTTCACTATGGAAGTATCCTATTTTGGAGTCACCATCAAAGTTGCTTTTTTTGTGGTGAGACAACATTTGCATTTGGTGAAGGTACAAAACTTGATCTTAATGCAGCTTTATTATATCCAATAATCTAATTCATTCTCACATTCTCAGGGTAGTTAAGGGCCACATAAGGGCTTCATGGCCTCCTTCTTCTTAGGATGTAAGAAGGTCCATGTATCTAAAGAGAGTATAGTCAATAGAAATCATGTTATCCAGCGAGAACAATGAGATTGGAGGATCATAAGGCATGGTTATGATAATCCTAGGCCAAATAGAATACATTATGTTGTGTTCTAGAAGTACAAGATGGAAGCTTTTTAAGCTTGTTTCTCAAGAACTAGGAATATTTAGTCAATTGTATTGGAACTCTATCCTAGATCATTAAATTTTTTTGAAAGATTCACACCTTTTCTTGCCATACCTTTGTAGCTTGATTAATTGGCTAAGTTTAAGTTCTTAATAACACACCTAACATGGTGTTTAGGTATATTCACCAATTAACCCTTGCATTGGTGTTAGCTTTATCAAAAAAATTAAATATCTTAAAAAAATATCAAGAAGTGGATCATTTCAACATTCAACATTAATATATATGAATAAATTACATTCATAAAACACATGTACTACCAATCTAAGTTGTTTATAATAACCTTAGATAATATTACTCAGTCACAAGTAGAGAGTAAACCACACATTAATATAATATATTCTTTCATATCATGTAAATGAAACTTTAAGATTCTACATAAATTCAAATTTTGTAATCATCTTCTTTTTTATCTCTTTAAGCATGGTGAGTTGTTAAACAACTAGTTTACCACCTCAATCAATGCATTTCTTTTATAAGTGTTTAAAACAATAAGAATTTATCTTTCACGTATGTGCAGAATCATGATGGGCCAAAAAGTGGTGATATGATGGGTATGTGTAGGGTATGTGGCTAACAACTTTTTTTTTACCCAAAATTGATGAAACAAAAAAGGTTTTTAAAGGATATTTTCATGTTTTCACTAATATAAATTATGTTTTACTTTGAATTTAATAAATAATTACTGTTCATTTTCTATTTGAATTACGATTAAAGTCTTGATTGATAGGCTGATTGAAAAGCATCTATAGCTTTCAAACGGTGGGTATGTGTAGGGCCATCATGGAAAAAATAGGCCCTTAAGTGGCAAAAAATTCAGAAAAATCAGAGTTAGGCAACTTGACATAAAAAATTGAATAAGTTATCTATATTATTTCAAAAATATGTAAGAATAGAATCTGTAGCAAATTGAATGTAGTTTCTAAACTACTAGGTTTTTTTTTTTTAATTCATTTGGTGAAAATTTGAAATTTCAATGTAGTAGTACTTAAATTTCAGGGAAAAAAAAAGTAGGTTTTTGTTTGACCACCCTAACCACAATAAAATGATAATATTTTTTTATAAGATTTCAAATATAAGTACAGGACTCATGTTTGGCTGTGATGCATACTTTTTTGTAATTTTTTTCCAAGTAAATAATTAATTATGAATTTTTTATTACAACTTTTAAAAAATATAAAAACTCGTATGTTTGACCATAACTTGGTCAAAACTTCATGAAATTCAAATTTTCTTTTTTTAATCCTATAGTATATGAAACAGAATGTGACACATGTTTCAGATTCAAAATATGTGATACGTTTTGAAAGCTATAGATGTTTTTCAATCAGCCTATCAATTAGGACTTTATTCATAGTTCAAATAAAAAATGAATAATAATTATTTATTAAATTCAAAGTAAAGCATAATTTATATTGGTGAAAATCTAAGAATCTCCTTTAAAAACCCTTTTTGTTTCATCAATTTTAGGTAAAAAAAAGGTCGTCAATCACATGGGCCATCATATCACTTACATATTGCCACTTTTTGGCCCATCATGATCCTACATACCATTCACATTTTTTGAATCAAACATGTTTCACATTCTATGCTTCTATACTATATATATATATATATATATATATATATATATATATATATATATATATATATATATATATATATATATATATATATTTCATGAATATTTGACCAAGTTAAGGTGGTCAGACATACGATTTTTTATATTTTCTAAAAGTTGTAATAAAAAAATCATAATTAATTATTTACTTGGAAATTTTTTTAAAAAAAATATGCTTCACATCGAGACATGAGTCCTCTACTTATATCTAAAATATTATAAAAAAATATTATCATTTTATTGCGGTTAAGGTGGTCAGACAGACACCTCCTTATTTTTCCATGAAATTTAAGTACTACTCCATTGAAATTTCAATTTTTCACCAAATAGATTTATTTTTTTAAGTAAAACCTAGTAGTTTAGAAACTACATTCAATTTTCTACAGATTCTATTCTTACATATTTTTTAAATAATATAGATTACTTATTCAAATTTTTATGTCAAGTTTCCTAACTTTGATATTTCTGAATTTTTTGCCACTTAAGGGCCTATTTTTTCCATGATGATCCTGCACATACCCTTTCATTAGATGATAACCTTACTATCTCATTCAAAATTTCATTCAATTTCACACAACAGTATAAATTTTTATGATTCATACCTTCTCATATGTGACATGATAAATGTGTTCATCTATCATGCATGAATTCACACATGTGACTTGAAGAATCAATGAATAAATTTGTTTATCTTGTCAATCATGTGACCTAGACAATATGTTCATCTCGTCATTCATGCCTACTAGCATGTGACCTAAACAATATGCCCATCTTGTCACAACATTTGTGAGATCTATACTATCATTAAGTAATTGACACTTGCAACTAATTAAATGCTTTCTAGCATGATATCTATACAAATTCCCTTTTACTCATGAAGTAACTCAAACTTTGGCCAAAGTATTTTATTATTTATTTGCACCCTTAGGGTAACCTAGGAGCCACTTAACACATTTCAAACACATTCCCCTCTTTGCATAAGGAATCACAATTATATTCATCTTATCATACATACTTCCTTGTACCTAAACATATTTGAATACCAAACATAATTTCTCCTAGTTCATTATCAATTTTGATTTCATACTAGAAATCTCATAAAAAAAAAAGAATCAACATCATATTTCTTTAATAATTGTATCAAAATGATCTTGAAATTTTCATGAATCTAAACCAATTAAATCTTGAACATCCTAAATCCACATCACCATGAAAAATATCATGGACATCACAAGTAAGAGTGTCAACATATAGGCTCATTTAATACATATGACACAATATTGGAAAAGATACAATAATAGAATCCATAGAGGTATCTAAAGTATACTAATCAATAGTGTGAAAACATATGCAAATACACAAGGGTCATATCATTTCATAATCCCCAATTTTCATAGGAAGTTATACATAACATATACATAGTGACTAGCCCCAACATATGTCACATATACACAAGGTGACTAACTCTATTATACATCATATATATCTAGTGTGATAATCCACATAATACATCACATGTTCACATAAGGAACAATAAGTGAAGTGGAAATGGATGCACCCTATTTCATGCTTCAATCTACTACCTAATTCACTATCACATAAGCCTACTATGACAACAATCAAGCGTCACATACTACTTGATGTCATCACTAGCAAGGGTACCAACATATCAATATGCACCACCCTAGTCCATTTACACCACTTAGGGAGGAGGTAGTGTATAAACACACTCAATTACACCTAGGTTCTTATCATTCAAAATCTCACTCAAGGTTGCCTACCTCTAATAATCAAAGATACCATTTCCATGTAAAGATAGATTAAAAAAATAATATAAGGTTGGTCAAACTGTTACCTACCTATTCTTCATTAGAATCTATCTTCCCTATAGTCAATCAAATGGCTAAGAATCCACAACATCCATCACTGGCATAGTATGCTCCTTAACTATTGGAAATCTTGAGAATTGTAGTATTGCTCCTTGACTATTGTCAATCTCAAGAATACATCACATAGCTTAAGTGTAGACTTACTCATAGCATAAGTTTTAATCATATGGTAACCTTACTAGTGAACTTAGCATACATATAAGTTCACATTAAAGGATCAAACAATGACTACAATAATTTTCCTACCCATATCAAGCTCATGAGTAAGTCATAATTATAAAGTACATCAATCATAAAGTATGTGTTGTTCAAGTATAATTTCAATCAATCCACATTCAATCAACATGAATTTTAAGTCATTCTAACATACACTCACATCATAGGTTGTTTCCTTTCAGATATAGAAAGTAATAGATCATACAAATCAACTTCATTCTAGATTAATATATTCTAGTCATTGATCATATTTCCCTTACTCACTTCCCATACTAAACCATCTAAGAAATTGTTGGAAAATGTGCCTCAAGCTTACTGACATGAAACTCCTAAAAGAGAAAAATTGGTGAGACCCTCTGGAAGTCTTACCGACTAGCAGTTTTGTTCAAAGATTAAAAGTCGTTGAGACTTTGGTTTTTTCTTGCCGATGGGAGTCATTGGAAAGACATGGCCATCGTTGTGAGTTTCCCATCTCATTCCATCATGGAAAATCTCTTGCCAACGGATTGGTTCTAGTTGGTTATTAGGGAGACTCTTGGCGACGAGTGGCATCGGGGAGAGGCATGAACATTTGGAATGACTCATTCCTACAGAGTATGTCTCACCAAGGTTTTACACATTGGCGACAGATGTCATCAGGGAGATGGTATGAACCTTCAGAGTGAATCATTCCAATAATGCTAGTCTCGCTGATGGGTTGTCTCCTGGTGATCATCAGGGAGAATCTTGGATGATAGGTTTGTAGTCGGTATGAACTCTTGCCGAGAGTTCTAGTCTCACCGATGGATTTGTTTATGAACTATCGATGGATCTCCACGTGATGAACTTCGATGTAACCTCTTGTCAATGGTGTTGATTTTGTCGATAGACTGGTCGGGGTGACATGAACTGTCGATGACATCGGTGTAACTGTGGCCGATGATACTTGGTCAGGTTTGCATTTGGTAAGAACTCTTGCCGATGGATGTGGTCTTGCTGATAGGCTGGTGAATTCAATATGACTTCTTAGGGTGTTTTTGATAGCGATGATCATGTCGATGGTTCTATGATCAAGCATTTTGGCATTGGGGAGACAATCTAGTGTCTCATCGACATGTGATTCTGTTGAACCATTTTGACCAAATGACTATCCTATGTGATTTGTTTTGGACCAATCAAAGGAGCAGAATGTGAACCGTTAGCAGTTGAACATTTGCAAGTATTCTTGTGTGGAAAATGAATAGATTGTAAGAAAATGGATTACACTCTGCAATGGTTGATGCCGATGAATATTGTGAGATAATGAAGTGTTGCTCGATGGAACACAGATTGATCTGAGTGAATTCATTGTATGTTTTCTGAGAGCTATTTTGTACAAGATTGATCAGTAATGTGCTGCTGTAAAAATTATCATCAAGAAGTGAAGTTGATCTCTATATGTAATTTTATTTATTGTAATACAAAGAGATTTTTCTTGGTGTGGTGGTTTTTCCTCCTATAAGGGTTTTCCCACATAAATCTAGGGTCCAATTGCGTATTTCTTTATTTCCCTTTTCTATTATTCTTTTCTAGTGTATCTTAATGAACTATAATTGCAAAATTTTAAAGTCATATCTATATACTTCCCTGAGGTTTTGGCATTAGGAGAGTTTGTTCTACACCTAAGCTCTACTTGCAAGTGCTATCAGAGCCTGGCCAGTTGTGTTATCCTTGTGGGTACGTTGGGTTTTTTGTGTCAATTATGTTCAGTGGGAGTCTTGTAGAAGTCTGGTAATTCGAATTACAGATTAAGATGGCAACCACATTAGGAAAGATTGAAATTGAGAAATTCAATGGTAGTATTTTTGAGTTGTGGAAACTTAAAATAGAAGATCTGTTGGTTGATCATGATCTTTGGCTTGATGTGTCTGGAACGAATCCTACAGGCATGAAGCAAGAGGATTGGGACCTTGCAGATCAAAAATCAAAGGGGTTGATAAGGCTCTGTTTAGCAGACTTTGTTCTTCTAAATTTTTATGAAGAAAAGACAACATCCTCTTTGTGGAAAATAATGGGAGCTATTTATCAGGGCTAGTCCTTGGTGAATAATTTTTTCTTGAGGAAGAAGTTGTACTCTTTGAAAATGCAGGAAGGAGCATCTATTGTTGATCACTTGAATTCTTTCAACGTGTTGATTGCTCAGTTAGCATCTGTGGGTGTGAATATTGATGAAGAAGATCATTGTATGCTACTATTATGTTCTTTTCCAGATTCTTGGGATCACTTGGTGATGGCTATTGGGAGTACTACTTCCTCTTTTAAGATGGAAGATATTGTTGCTTCTTTGTTATCAGAAGAAATGAGAAGAAAATATTCTAAGATGGTGAAGGAGGCTCTTCTTGTTCGAGGCATATCGAAAGAAAAAGGCAAGAAGAAGGAAAAGAAGTCCAAATCCAAATCAAAGGGGAGATCAAAGTCTCCTGGTAAGAAGTCCAAGGTAAAGTGTTGGAATTGTGGGCAACCTAGTCATGTCCAAAAGGATTGTAAAGATGAGAAAAATAAGTATTCTTCCAACAATGATTCTTCTTAGAGTGATGCAAATTCTTTCATTGCAGCCTTGGCTACATAGGCATCAAATGATGTCTGGTTGATTGATTCTGGAGCATCTTTCCACATGACATCTCATAGAGACTGGTTCACTAAGTATGAAAAATATGATGGTGGAAGGGTGTATTTGGCAAGCGATTCATCTCTAGAAATAGTTGGTTGTGGAAGATTCAGAATTCAGTTCCCTGATGGAAGAGTGAAGGGAATCAATGATGTAATGCATATACTAGGTCTGGCTCAAAATTTGCTTTTTGTTAGTAAGTTGAATGATATTGGAGTGCAAGTCATGTTCTCTGGAAATGGCTGCAAGATGACTAGAGGCTCAATGGTGCTAGCTAGGGGTTCTTGTATTGGTACCTTGTATAAGTTGGATGCACATGTTGTGCAATGCAATAGTGTCTTTGTAAAATCACAGAAGGCTACCCATGGAGAAAAGGAGGAAAAATTTCCTGATAGTGGAAACTCTATGGAAGTTAAAATTTCAACAGAAAATACTATGCTCTGGCATCATAGGCTTGGCCACATTAGAGAAAAAGGTTTAAAAACCTTGAAAAATAAAAACCTGGTTGAAGGGCTTGATGACTGTAACCTTGAATTTGAATTTTGTGAACATTGTATATATGGTAAACAACACCATGTTTCATTTTACTCAGTCCTCACAAATCTTCTTGTTTACTTGATTACATACATTCTAATGTTTTTGGTCCAGTAAATGTTCCTTATTTTTCAAAATCATGATATTATGTATCGTTCATTGATGATTATTCAAGAAGAGCATTTTTTTATTTTTTGAAAAGTAAATCAGAAGTGTTTAGTCATTTTAAGGAATTTAAAAACCTTGTGGAAAATTAGACTAGAAGAAAAAAAATGTTTAAGGACTGACAATTGCAGTGATTTTTGTTCTGATGAGTTCGAAAGTACTGTAAAGATCATGGGATTAAAAGACATAAAACTACACCCTACACTCCATAAAAAAAATGGAGTTGCTAAAAGGTTCAATAGGATAGTACTAGAAAGAGCACGAAGTAGGCTAAGCAATGCTGGCTTGGAGGAGAAGTTCTAGGCTGAGGCAGTTGCAACAACATGTTATTTAATAAACCATTCTCTGAATTCCTCTCTTGTTGAGGAAACACTTATAGAAGCATGGTCTGGAAAGAAGCCCTCTCTGAGACACATTCTTGTCTTTGGCTGTGACACATATGCATATGTGCCAAATGAGAAAAGGTCTAAATTGGAAAACAAGGCTATTAAATGTATTTTTATTGGTTATAGTGATCGCATAAAAGGATAAAAGCTTTGGAATCCTGATACGGAGAAGGTTCTATATAGTAGAAGTGTTATTTTTCATAAGTTGAAGCCTTCTACTTTGGATTTACAGTTAGAGATAAAATCAAAAAATAAAAAGGATGTAGTTGAAATTCCTTCGACGCCAGATAAAGAGGAATTGAAAATTCAAAATGTACCTGAATCTAAGGAGAGCTCAAGTAGTTCTGAGAGTTCTGAAGAAGAAGATCAACCTCAGCCTCAACCTGTGAGGAGGTCAACACGTGAAAGAAAGCAACCTGATAGGTATGGGTTTTCTTTGTTAGATTCTACTTGTGCCTATGCTTTAATTTCTAGCACTTATGAGCCTAGAACTGTGAAAGAGGCATTTAGAATGTTTGATTCAAACTCTTGGCTGGAAGCCATGAATGAAGAAATGGCATCATTAGAAAAGAATGATACTTGGAGTTTGGCACCCTTTCCTGAAGGTAGAAAAGTTGTTGGTTGCAAATGGGTATTTAAAAGGAAAATAGGTCTTGATGGTAGTGTGGAAAAGTATAAGGAAAGGTTGGTTGTGAAGGGGTATTCCTAGGTAGAGGGAATTGATTATGGAGAATTTTTTTCTCTTGTAGCTAAGATGACATCTATCAGATTTCTTTTGTCACTTGTAGTAGCATATGACTTAGAGATTGAACAGATGGATGTGAAGACAACATTTCTTCATGGTGACCTTGAAGAAGAAATTTATATGTCCCAGCCTGAGCACTTTATGGAAAAAGGTAAGGAAAAACTGGTTTACAAGTTGAAAAAATCTCTGTATGGATTAAAACAATCTCCTAGAATGTGGTACTAGAAGTTTGACACTTTTGTTTTGTCATTGGGATTTGTAAGATCAAAATTTGATCATTGTGTGTACTACAAAGCTGAAAATGATCGTGTTCTTATTATTTCTCTCTATGTTGATGATATGTTGTTCATAGGCAATAGTAAGTTAATGACTTCTGATCTAAAATATCAGTTGTGTGCAAAGTTTGAAATGAAAGATCTTGGTGTAGCCAGGTATATTCTGGGAATGGAAATAACTAGGGATAGGAAGAGTAGAAAATTTTGGCTTAGTCAGAGTAAGTATATTAATATTGTTATGGAGAGATTTTGAATGATTGATTACAAGTAGTTAGTTGTTCTAGTTTTTGCTGGGAATGAAGCTATCTGTTGAAGACTATCCAAAATATCCTACTGAGATAGAGGACATGACCAAAGTGCCTTATGCTAGTGCAGTTCATAGTTTAATGTATGCAATGGTCTGTACAAGACCAGACATTTCCCAAGCAGTGGGAGTACTTAGTCATTTGATGGAAAATCCTAGAAGGACACATTGGGATGTTGTGAAAAGAGTGTTTAGATATCTGAAAGGCACTTCAGAATATGCTTTGTGTTACCATGGGAATTTGGTTGAATCACAAAGGACTCTCAGCATTCAAGGCTATGTGGATTCTGATTGGGTAGGGGACATTGACAGTAGAAGATCCACCAGTGGATATATTTTCCTGATGAATGGTGGTGCAGTTAGTTGGATGAGTAAGCAATAGGTTGTAGTCACTTTGTCCACTACAGAGGAAGAATACATGGCAACACATTCCTATAAAGAAGCAATTTGGTTAAAACGTTTGTGTTCTAACATTGGGTTTGATGCAGGGATAATTACAATTTACTATGACAGTTAGAGTGTTGTTTGTTTGGCAAAAAATCCTACTTTCCATGCCAGGATGAAACATATTGATGTGCAATATCATTTTGTACAAGATATGGTGGAGGATGGAAAGGTCTCTTTGGATACTCTGAAAATGTTCCAGATGCATTGACGAAGCCAGTGAGCACAGACAAGTTCAGGTGGTGTGCCAGTTTCATGGGCCTTAGTGCCCATGAATTTTTGTAGTTTTGTTGTGCTATGGAGGTGTCAGTAAGATCTTCATCAAGTGGGAGATTGTTGGAAAATGTGCCTCAAGCTTACTGATATGAAACTCCTGAAAGAGAAAAATTAGTGAGACCCTCTGGAAGTCTTACTGACTAGCAACTGTGTTCAAAGATTAAAATTCACTGAGACTTTGGTTCTGTCTTGCCGACGGGAGTCATTGGAAAGACATGGCCATCACTGTGAGTTTCCCATCTCATTCCGTCATGGCAGATCTCTTGTCGACGAATTGCTTCCAGTTGGTTATTAGGGAGACTCTTGGCGATGAGTGGCATCGGGGAGAGGCATGAACATTCAGAAATGCTCATTCCAATAGAGTATGTCTTGTCAAGGTTTTACACATTGGTGATAGATTTCATCGCGGAGACGGTATGAACTTTAGGAGTGACTCATTCCGATAGCACTATTCTTGCCAATGGGTTGGCTCCTAGTGATCATCACTGAGACTCTTGGCTGACAGGTTTGCAGTTGGTATGAACTCTTGCCAAGAGTGCTAGTATCATCAACGGATTTTTTTCTAAACTACTAATTGATCTCCATGTGATGAACTTCGATGTAACCTCTTGCCGATGGTGTTTCTCTTTCCAATAGATTGGTTGGGGTGACATGAACTATCGATGACATCGGTGTAACTGTGGCCAATGATACTTGGTAAGGTTTGCATTCAGTAAGAACTCTTGCCAATGGATGTGGTCTCATCGACGGGCTAGTGAATTCGATATGACTTCTCAGGGTGTTTTCGATAGCGATGATCATACTGATGGTTCTATGATCGGGCATTTTGGCATCCGGGAGACACGTTCTAGTGTCTCATCAACATGAAATTTTGCTGAACCATTTTGATCGAATGACTATCCTATGTTGTCTATTTTGGACCAATTAGAGAAGAGGAATGTGAACCATTAGCATTTGAATATTTGCGACTATTCTTGTGTGAAAAATGAACAAACTGTAAGAAAATGGATTACACTTTGCAATGGTTGATGATGATGAACACTGTGAGATAATGAAGTGTTGCTTGATGGAACACTAATTGATCTAAGTGAATTCATTGTAGGTTTTCTGAGAGCTATTCTATACAAGATTGACTAGTAATGTGCTGCTATAAAAATTGACATCAGAAAGTGAAGTTGATATCTGTATGTAATTTTCTTTATTATAATACAAAGAGATTTTTCTTGGTGTGGTGGGTTTTTCTCCCGTAAGGCTTTTCCCACGTAAATCTAGTGTCCAATTGTGTATTTCTTTATTTCCCTTTTCCATTATTCTTTTCTAGTGTATCTTAATGAGCTATAATTGCAAAATTTTAAATTCCTATTTGCATACTTCGCTGATGTTTTGGCGTTAGGAGAGTTTGTTCCGCACCTAAGCTTTCCTTATAGAAATAAGTCTCCAACTTATCTAGATATCACCTCAATTCTAAGATTTGTTCCAATCTCTCAAGAAATAAAAATTTAGCATAGTAGAATCTAGGCCCTAGTGTTCAACCTAGAGCTTTGATACCATATGGAATATCTACCCAATCAATCACTAATAAAGTATGGAAATTAGTGAATAACACGAAGCTAGTGTAGATCCAATCTAAAAGGAGTGATTCTTTTTTTTATAATATAAATATAATTTTAATAATTATCACAATTAGTTAGAATCCATGTAGATTACACTAGCATGAATTATTGACTTCAACTTATTTCCACTACCATATAGGTTCACGCAAACTTGAACCATCTTTATGATATTTGCAACAATCTAGTTATAATAGCCATGCTACACTATAACAAGTTCCCAACTATAAACAAATAAACAAGAGTCATCTGCTCCCTTCAAATAATAGGTCACAAGATAGGTAAATCCATTAGCGTATGCATTACAAAGCTCCTTCACATCCTAGAATCATAACCTAAGCCAAAGGAAGAGAGAGAGCACCATTAATGTGATATCCACCCTACCAGAAGCATTAGCTTCATCGTGCTACTCCACTAGATCTAAACCCGACCTATCACAAGGATCTAGCAATATGTAGCCAACATGCATGATGGAATCCAATTTAATATGTGAATAATTGTCAATTATCATACCTATATGCTCATGCATCACATATCCAATGCATTGTAAAATTTATAAACATATCATGAAGGATGACTTAAGTCCCCCAAGACAACACTCTGATGCATGGAAATCAATGAAATTCAATGTTTACAATCTATAGTGCCTCAATCATCTCATAATGATATCTTCACATTCTATAAGATGGATAGAATAGTAACCATAAAATTAAGTCTACACTAATATTAGTTATCAATTAGTAATCCAAGAGGGCTACTCCATATTCCACATGTTCCCTAAATCCACACTAGTAGTGATTTAGGAACCAAAGGTCTTATTTCCTCATATGTAATTTTCTATTTTAGAACCCTTCGCTAGACTTCCAATAAAAGGATAATAAATAAATTCACTCATACTCATAATATTACATTATTAAATAACAATATTAGCCATTAAATTTATTTACTTACATTATATAAATCAATTCATAACTTTCAATCTACAAATTGCACCAAAAAGGGAAGAAATAAAACCATCATAACTTCAACATTAGTAAGTTAAAATCCAAACTTCAATATATTTTGGAAAGGTGGAAGAATGAGGAACAAATTTGAGAAATAATTTAACATGAACCCTAAGCATATGCAAGCAATTTTCTCTAGAAATTAATCCACTATTTTCACTAAGAACAACAATTTAACAAAATGACCCATTTTGCTTCTGGTTGGTGTTGATAAGTGTTGTGTTGTAGTCTAGATGTTTCAGGTTGATGGTGACCTGGCCATTTTAGGTAGTTCTTGGATGCAAGTTCCCATGTAATTGGTTATTTTGGTTTTAAAGATCCCAGTAAAACCTTTTCTACTTTGTGCAAATTTTTGTTCTCATGTGAGATTCTTGATAATCTACTTCTAGTTCATTGTTGGTTGTCTTTGTTCTATGTTTTTGCAGCTTCATCTTTTTGTGTGGGTTTCAGGTCCCAGTCAATACCTGATTGTTAATGGTTTTAGGTCCATTCAAAACCTATTGTAAATGGTTTTGGGTCCATTTATTCAAAACTTGATTTTCCCCCTTAATCAAAACAAAATAGCCCATTTTAACTATTTAAAATGTGCATATAATTTGGTAGTATTTTAAAGGGTTGATTATTTGAAGAAGGAATTCTCACATGATCACAATGATACTTGAGATCTCCATTTCTTAAACATAAAATGTGGATCAGAATTCATACATCAAGAGCACATATGATATTATATGATAACATGAACAAGGAACTCTTATAAGGTATAAATATTGAGGAAATCTGACTCTCTAGTATTCATATTTTTATTTGTATCCCTTAATCCTTTACTATTCCCTTTTTTTTCTAAACTCAAGTGGAGCTCATAACTTGATATAGTAGTTATGGTTCATGACCCAATCATAAATCAGAGGTTACTCCATCAAGGGACTCAATTTAGTGATTATTGTTTCTTTTAAACTTGCTACAGGTTCACAATAAGAATTAATGAGAATAAGATCATAACTCGGTACTTCTTTGTTCCATGTGAGGTCAAAATCTAAGAGTAAAGAAATTTATCATTATACAAGTTGGGCAAGCTACTTATACCTCAAGAGGAAAGATTTCAGCTTATTAAAGAGGCATACACATTTTAGTTTCTAATCATCTTGATTCTGTAAAGACAACAATACAAAAAAAATTATGAGCTACGAATCTTGGCCAAAGATGCATTAATAAGATCTTAAATTCATTAGAGGTTGAGTGTTTTGATCCCAGGCCAAGCTCCACCAAGCTATGGTTGTTCAAAAAAGTCACATTATAACTATAATACCCTCATATAAAACTAGCACATTCATTCATACATTGGTTGCTACATTGACCACATTATGGTTGTTGCATTCGTCATACGGTGAATTTAAAACCAATCATACATTGGCTAAACAAAGGTTCACATTATTATCTTTCTAATGTGGAAGGAAAATTTTGATAATATCAATGATTGCAAGAAATCCATTGAAAAATTCCTTGAAAAGGGCTTAAATGTTTTATTTATTTATTTATTTTGTCTTTCCTTGTCTAAGAGGTTACTTTTACACATACAAAATTGTTAAATTAGTATTGAAATGCTACCTGCTACTGTTGATGCCAAAAATACAATGACTAACAAAGCTATCTTCTCATATGGAGAATGATAGAGGTCAACCCATATTCATATTTTAAACTTATTATATTCTTCTTCACAAACTCTATACCTTGTGTGTCATATTTTCGCACAATTTTGTATAATTAAACCAACTCTTATATTTTAAAGACCAAAATGCAAAGGCATAGATGAGGCCTATGGACTATTTGACAAAATGCCTCAAAATAGGCATTTCTTCAAATAGATCACACACCTCATCTATGCCATGATTGCAAGATAAAACAACTGAATTAGATAGGCATGCAATATGGGGAAGCAAGACAAAGGATTGGACTATCTGAAAAATACAATCCCTTATGGAAATATTTATCTCATGTACTTGATGATTTCACAATAAAATTTTATGGAAGAGACTAAAACTTACACATCAATGCAAGTGGTAGGTATAGTGCCTATATCCACCATCACCCTCCAAGCATCTTCACTCTCGATGCCTAAAAGGAAAATTGAAACTCTTTCACTGGGGGTGAATATCCATCAAAGGCGTCAAGGATCCCTCAAAATTTTAGACCGATGGGTTGGTTGAAAATTCCTCGGTTGACATGCATGGAGAGGATGGGGACAATACTATAGAAATTGATGGTTTCTTGTTTTCTTTTAATGGTTTCCTATAAACAAAATAAACGAAGCATTTTAAAAATGGTGTAAGGGAGAGGATCCAATAGTTGACCATGTTTCAATAGTTGTGATCTAGTAGTTATTTATATATTGTCCAATAATTGTGATATTAGTTGTTTATATAATTCCCAATAGTTGTGACATGACTACCCTAGCTTAAAGAAAATGTATTCCTTTGATCTAAAAAGCAACCAATCATGTGATGCTACATCCAACACTCAACTATCCATGATGTGAATGGACAAGTATTGGTAGCACTTTTTTTTGGGCCTATTTGGATATCTTGACAAAAATCATGCTAATGTGGCATCATATTTGATGATGTGGTCTTGAAATGAAAGTCATAAGTAGGGGACTTTCCAAGTAAGTTTTTGTAAAAAATTGGGAGTGATTTAAAATTTCCATTTAGGATAATTGGAAGCGTGAAGTTAGAGTGCACAACTACTGGTTCCTCTCTCCTAATGGTAATTTGGGAATGCTTATATTTTCTATTGACTATCCTAAACATGCTTTCACTCCCCCTTCCTTCTCAAAATTCCTTTCCAAAAAAACTTTAAAACAAATGCAACTACATTGTGTAATCCTAGATTCCACAACCTTTGTCAGCCTCTAGCCACAAAGATAAGCATGAAAATTGTGTAAGCATTGACAAGGAAAGTGGTTTCTATATTATTTTATTTCTTTTGAAATAATTTTAAGTTTCTTCCCCTTTTAAAAATAAATGAAATAAAGGAATTACATGCCTTTATTAAAATTTATGTTATTTATTAATAATGATAGTAAAAATATATATATTTCATTTATTTTAAATTTAATTTTATCTTTTTAAAATAATCTTTAACTAATATCTTTATGAAAATATTATACTATTTATTAATAATATAATTTTTATTTCATTATTATAGTAATAGTTAAATAAAAGAAAATCCAATTCCCATTTAGATGAGTATCTTAAAACTACATATCACACATAGCATATTTTTGTGCTAAGTTGGCTCATCCCAATTTTGACATGGGCTCTTTGATTATTAAATTTATCTAGATTTACATAAAGAATATTTTATTCTCATGAAAATATATATATCAACACCATTCATAAAATTACACAATTAATAATATAGGAACCCACTATTTCTAATATTATACACACGCACATGCAACCTAACTACGCGAGTCTAAGTGATTGTGTGTATTGATTCCATCATGATATGTTACTTTTCATCAACTATAACCTTTTCCCCCATGATACTCTCTCTCAAATATGAGAAAATATGAGCAATTCATGATGTAATTATGAATTAGAACACATAATTAATCATCATCATTATAATCATTCTCGATTACCATTCAATTAATAATTAACGTAACCAAATTTCCTTCCCTAATCACTTTGTTATTAAATAATTAATATAATAATTTAGTGATTAAGATAAGCATATTAAACAAAAATGTGACAACATCTTTCATAACCATCTGCTCTATAGTTGATGTATACTGTGTAGATGCATCCCACACACTCTCACCATCTTACTTGCAAACAATAGCACAAGAGTGCAATGGTGGGGTGGAACTTTGGGCCTAGAAGTCTTGTCCACGTCAAGTTCTACTAGAGGCCTCACACATTGTACAATGCTTTGCGTGAGCGAGCTAATCAATTCCAATGTGTCCACCTTGATACTATCCTTCACAATGGATGGAATGGTGACATACTCGGCCACAATGGGTTTGGCCAAGGGTCTCGATGCCAACTATGGATTATGTTGGGTGCCTAGTCTATCATGTGTGGAGACCCCACCTCTACCATGAAAGTCTAAAATGTCAAAATAATTTGGCACTTTATTGAGGAAAAACTCACAATAGAGTTTCCTCAAGAATTAATGTGGTACCTCATAGTTATTGCATGGAGGTTGGTCAAAAACCATCCACCACCACTCCCAAAACTTATTTTTTATTTATTCATGGTGGAACCAATGGATGGGGAACCTCCTACATACATGTGATAAAGGTGTATTGGTTCTTGGGTCTATAAAAAGGGCACACAAGTCAGCTTTGCTATTTTTTTCTTTTTTCACTTGTGCGTATGAAAGTCCACTAGCATAAAATTATTTTAATCCATCCCTCTTATTCAACCAAAAATCTATTTTCTCACTCATTTCTCCTACAAGTGATACAATTGATTTGAGAAACTCAGAAATGCCTCTTCTATAAGGTTGGGTTGCAAAATGCTCATTTAATCTTCCAATCAACTATTCAAGCTCTCTCTCTTTGTTTTCAATTTCATATAAAATATTTTCCTGTGTTCCTTATGGATGCCCACAAATTGAGGGAGGAGTTTGAGGTTCTTCTTGTTCAAGAGGATCTTTATGAGGGAGTGATTGTTAATTGTCAATGTTTGTAGGTGGAGATTGATTTCTTGGAAATTAAAAAAAAATTATTTAAAAAACTTAGGTATTTCAATGTACATTTTAATTCAAATTTCAAACTAAAGCAATAGAAATACATACCTCTTCTATCTCTTCAACCTCTCTAATGCCTTGGTAGAATCCTTGTGAAGAATCATAAGAAAAAATTGATCTCCTTTTCGTGAGTATGAGTTGGAAGGGCACAAAATGAGAGCAATGGCCACAGAATGCAGAAAAATGAGTTAAAAATGACCTATTTTTTGTAACTTTACATTTGGCGAGCACCAAATTTGGCACTCACCAAATGCTTAAGTCATTTGGTGAGTGCCTAAATTTGTGCTCGCCTAATTTTGCGCTCGCCTAATGCATAATGTTTCTTTTGTACCCAATGTGGTACCTTTTTTCTATCACAAATTGGTGCACACACCCATAAGACAACACATACCTTTGTATTATGTGATAGGGTATTT
>VDFB02178553.1:0-23365 GCA_007258455.2 Sequoia sempervirens
AGCCTCAAAACATTCTAAAAATGTCAAAAACATCCAAATATTTGAAAAAATCCATTTGTCCCATTTCACTTTCACCCGTGATAATCAATCATCCATAATAAACTGATTGTCACCTTCATCCTTTGGAAAAACAAACAAAAACAATCACAACAATCGACAAAAACAAACTTCAAATGCAAAATCAAAATCAAAACAACAAACTTCTAAAGGAAAAATCAAACTCTTGATCATTTTCAGACATGTCAATCGACCTTATATCAACATCCTATCAATCAACTTATCAAACCATCATCATCCTATACAATGTATGTCCTAGGATATATCATTCTGACAATGGGCATCATTTTGGATATCGCTTGGATTGTTATCCTATCAAAACACATCCCTTTGGCTGAAGGTATGAAGAACATTGGCTTGTTTGCATACTTGATCTTTTCTTTTGATTTATCTTATTGCGCTCATTCCAAGGACCTCTTGATGATATCGGAACGAAGGATTTAGAGAGATAGGAATGGGGCAACGATCATTATCCTTTTGTCTGATGTTCTTGTTGGACATTCTTGTAATATAACTTGGTGAACACTTGCTTTGTTAGGTAAGTCTTAGCAATGTTTTCGTATGTCAAGTGTGAACAAGAATACTCCTATCTGTTTGTCGAGTCAAATTCCATCACACTAGGTACAATTCCATTCTGGTTCTTTATACCTTGATGCATCGTATTTATGTGTATTATCAAACATAAGGTAAGTAGCCCTTTTAAAGTCCCAATCCTTGATAAGTGAATCATCATCTATCATCATCATCATCTCTAATAAAGTCTCGTCAGATCATGGACTTGTTGGATCCTCTTGTCATCATATCATTCCTAATTTCTTCTTTTTTGCACTAACATCACCTCATGAATAGTTAATCATCCTCACCAGTGCATCCACAAACCATCAACATTCTACATATCATCTCACATACATGTTCATCATCATAATATAGATCTGTTAGTCTAAGCATCTCATAAAATCATACATTTGCATTATCATATAGGCATCATCGCATCATCCATTTCATTTGCATCATCATCATAACCATCCATATGTCTATCTTGAACCACTTTATCGTGAGATCGACCCTCAAATCTAATCTTTTCGCTCAATCTCTCAAGGGGGCAATGTACCAGTGTTCTTTTAGCTGGGGCATATGAAAAAATTAGATTTTTTTTGAATTTTGATCATGGAAATTTTATTCTTTGAACCAATAGAACAAGTACATTACTTCAAAGAGGGGAAAAATGTAGACACGTGAAATTGACATCATGCATTTGATTAGGTCATATTCATCCATTCATCAAATAAATCAAGTTTATTTGATCAATCTCCTAAAGTCATCAATTTAAATTAAATAAATCAACTTTATTTAATTTGATCCTAACATCACCCTCCTTGATTAAATAAATCAAACCTTTATTTAATTAAATCTAAAATCACCTTTCATCTCCCCTTGATTTAATTTAAATCCAAATATTTAAGTCAAATGGGTCAAAATCCCTAATCATCATCTAAGTTAAGCTAATCCTGATTAATCTAATCTAACCACCCATCACATCCTCTAACTTTTCCCACTTGCACCAATAAAGAATTTTAATTCATTTATAAATTCATCATTTTCTCTCAACAAAGCATCTTTTTGAGAATATTCCTCAAGTTTGAATTTGAAGGCAAGTTGACTTGTCCCTTCCAACATGGAAATAGCTTCTATCTTACATGTCCCCCACTTATCATTTAACTCTCAAATTCAAATTCGAATCTCCCCCTCTTTGGCACATTGACCAAAATGTGCTGATTCCTCAAGCCTATCACAAGTTGACAAGTGGCCTCTTCTCATTGGTGGATCTTTAGTCCCACATCCTCCATATTTGGCATTCTTTTATCCTTCTTGGCTATAAATAGAGAGCTTCTCTATTCTATCAAGCCTCCACAATATTTAGATCTTTCTCCATATCATTGTCATTTGAATCCATATCATATCTTCATAGCATTTCATATCATCATATCATGGAGTTTAGCAAAGGATTGGGAAAGGGCTTCTTTCCATAGAAGCACCAATACACTATGAGATAAAGTTTGATCATATTTTTTATATGCTTTATTTAGTTATTTTGAATCTTTTCATCTTATGTGCATATTTTAATATGATTGAGTATTTCATAGGAACACTACTTTATTTGCTTGTTTTAGACTAACATTATGCTAATGTGTGATGAGGTTTAAACAGTTGCAGACTTATGGTGTTTACAATTTCCAATACAACATTATGTGAATCTAATGTTTGGAAATTATTATGCCAGGATGGTGCATCTCAAGATGATTGCAAGAAAATCAGTGATCGAAAATGAGCACTACCTACGAGCCAAGAAGGAAAGAGAAGCCCTTGTTCGTACCATTGAGGGAACTAATTATGACAATGCCATTTGGCTAAGCGATACTGAGACATTTAGTCATGCCCTTTCATGAATTAGCCAAGAGAAGAGAAGGATGAAAGATGATGCCAACTTCAACTAATTTCCTCTTGTCTCTCTGGAAAAGTTAGAATATTTATCACTTTCTAGGGATATGCCCTCAAAATGTAGTGTTAGTTCAGTCTTGATAATTAGGGATTCTTAAGTTTTTCCCTTAGTGGAAGTCATTGTAATAGCCACAAGTGGTGAATCAGAGGGTTATGTACCTCAAAACTATGTGTCTAAAGGTAGAACAGAGGGATATTATCCTTTGAAACATAAAAATGAGCAAAAATATGAGGGTCATACCCCACGTAGCTATGTATCAAAAAGTGAATTTGAGGGATATTCTCCCTTAGACTATCTTAATATTCATTCTATGTAAACTCATGGAAATTGAAAAATATTTTTTATTATAATGAAAATTATGCTTTTGGAAAAGAAAATTGTGAATGAGTTCTTTAAATGGAATTTATTATGTGATTAATAGATCTTTAGAATGTTGTTAACATTGAACAAACCTTCATAGATCTAATTAAAATGAAAACCTCCAGGTATAACCATTATGTGGAAAAGATGGTTAGGACACAAACTAATATGGGGGAAAGTCAAGAAGTAGGTCAAGGCACTTGGAATGTTGAAGCCAAATTAGACCGTATTCTAGCTGTCATGGATGAGACTAGGGCAAAAACAAGAAACCTTGAACAAGAAGTTAGGGGAAAGGAAAGAGTGGAACAAGAAGTTCCAAATAATGAGGAAGAAATTCCCAACAATGAAGAAGAAGGGGAAGATTCTCTTAATCATACTAAATCTAGTGATCAAGAGAGTGATAGGTTACAATCATATTCTGAGGGAACCAAAAGGAAGCATTTGGCAAGTGAGTTATCGTACAACATGCAAAAAATCACACCACCAAAATTTGAAGGTAGTGCTACTAGAGATGTGAAAGAAGCGTGGCTTATGAAAATGGAGAAATATTTCAAAATAAAAAATCACTACAAGTTCACTAAAGCCATATGGGGAGCATTTCAATTGGTGGGTGAAGCATTCAACTGGTGGATGAGTAAGAAAATGGGGCTTGGGCTTCGTTCCTTCAGCCTCACTTGGAGTGAATTTATAGAGATTTTATGGAAGAGACAGTTGCCCCAACTCTTTTATGATCAAAAGATCATTGACTTTCAAAACCTAAGGCAAGGTAACTCCTCAGTGGATAAGTATTGGGAGAAGTTCACTTGACTTCTTAATTATGTACCTATGTACCAGAAGGATGAGTGGTTATGTATAAGGAAGTTTATCATGGGTTTAAATGTACAAATAGGTGGTGAGATAGACGTACATGGTCCAACTACAATGGATTTGGTGTATGAGAAGGAAATTAACCAAGAACAAAGGCTTAAGTCTATCTCAAACTACTGGGAGAGAAATAAAAAGAAGTCTAGTTGGACATAGACCAATCAAGCTCCAAGGAAGCCTAATGAAGGGCCAAGTTTTTAGAAGCAAGGGGACAAGGGATCTCAAAATAATTGGAATGAATCAAGGAAAGATCAACGGGGAAATAATAACAACTTTAATAATAATGCTGGTGGAAATGAAAGTAATTTTGGAAGACCTATGAAAGGGAGGCGACTAGTGAAGGGATGTTTTACATGTCATGGGGATCACTATGCGAGTAATTGTCTGATAAAACCATCTAGGACACAATCACATGGTAATTCTCTTCCACCTCAGAAAGTTGTGTTACAACAAAGGGTTCATTTTGTTGTGGATAATTGGAAAGCAGAGTACCAAATAACTCCAATAGAAGTTTTAGGTACTTTTTCTAGAATTACCACTTCAATTTTAATAGATACTAGTGCCACAAAAAAAAATATTTCTCCAAGAATATCAAGTGAATCTATATGTAGCTCCCTTAGGGTCTTATGAGGTCAGCTTAGGGATGAAGTGGTTATGGAGACATAGGGCCAAGGTAGATTTTCATGCGAAAAATAGTAGAATGTTTAGAAGATCTAGGTAACTAGGTGTCAATGCAAGGAATGCCTAGAGAGGTTGAGTTACGATAGATATCCACTGTGTAGATGCATAGAGCAAAAAAGAAAGGTTGTTTTAAAGTCTTTACGATAAAAATGGAGAAGCTTGAGGAATGTAAGGAATTCATCTCTCAAGATGATACTAATATTATGGACCTCAAGAATTTCAAGATGTCAAAGAGGGTGAAGTATTTGAATCTAGAAAATCGGATATGGAGAAGTAAACTATTTTATGAAAATTTGAGGATGTATTACCCAGATTACCCCCTAAAAGGAATTTGATTTCTCTATCAATATAGTACCAGGGTTGAAACCTATATCAAAAGTACCCTACAAGATGACCACAACTCAACTAATGGAGTTAAAGACACAAATAGTAGAGTTGTTGTCTAAAGGTTTGATAAGACCCAATGTTTCACCCTGGGAAGTGCCAATAATCTTTGTAAAGAAGAAGGATGGTACACTGTGCTTATGTATTGATTATCGGTTGCTTAACAAAGCAATGATAAAGAAAAAGTATCCCTTTCCACATATCGATGATCTCTTTGATCAGATGTGAGGAGTATCAGTATTCTCAAATATTGATATACATTATGGGTATCACCAACTTAGAATCAAGGACAAAGATATTTTCAAAATTGCTTTCAGAACTAGATACAGACGTTATGAGTTCATAGTCTTACCTTTTGGGTTGACAAATGCACCAACAACATTCATGAACCTAATGAACAATGTATTTAGGGACTGTTTAGATAGATTTGTGTTAGTCTTCTTGGATGACATCTTAATCTACTCCAAGAATAAAGAGGAACATATCAAGCATCTAGAAATTGTTCTTCAAAGATTGAGAGAGCATAAGTTCTATGGGAAACTCTCAAAGTGTACCTTCTTCTAGAAGAAAGTACAATATTTGGGTCACATAATTTTGGCTAAAGGGATTCAATTGATCTAGCTAAGATTAAAGCAGTATTAGAATGGCTGGTGCCTAAGAATGTTCCAAAAGTGAGAAGTTTTATGGGATTGGCTAGATATTACTGTAAGTTTGTAGAGAACTTTTCAAGGATAGATTTTCCCATCACGTCATTGCAAAGAAAGGGAAAGAATTTTGAGTGGTCTGAGAAGTGTTAAGAAACATTTGACCAACTCAAAGAAAGGTTGACCAAAACACTAATACAAAAGGTACCAGATCCTAACGGTAACTTTGTGGTTATTACAAACACATCTAGAGAAGGATTGGGTGGAGTATTAATGCAAGATGGGAAAGTCATAGCCTATGAGTCTAGGAAGCTGAAGCCTATGAATAGAATTATGCTTCACATGATTTAGAGTTAGCAATAGTGGTTCAAGCTTTACAGATGCAGAGACATTATTTTTTGGGAAAACAATTTGAACTCAAGACTGACCACCATGGTATTAAGTATTCATTTACCTGACCTAATCTTAATGCAAGACAAAGAAGATGGTTACATTTGACATTTGATTATGATTTCAACATCAGTTATATCAAGGGCAAAGAGAATTAGGTTGCCGATGCCTTAAGTAATATGAGACATGTATCCTTGATGATATCAGTCCAAACTGATTTCAAGGGTCAAGTGTTGCGAGAATCTAAGGGTGATGAGTTCTATGAACAAGTCATGCAAGCACTCATGAATGATCCACAAGATTGAAGGTACGAATGATATCACCTTGAACCTAATGGATTGTTAAGGTTTAAAGGGAGAATTTATGTACCTAATAATGGGAAATTGATGTTAGGGTTAGAGATGGCAGATATCTAACAATTAAATGCAGATTTAAATAATAAACAGAGAAACTAAAACATACACAAAATAAATCATAACACAGAGAATTTAATGTGGTTCACCTAATCTGGGCTACATCCACCAAACCGCAGCCATCCAATACTTTTATTATCCAGTGCAAAACCTATTACAATCTTGCGAATAATCGCGTTTTTCCTCATACTGTAACCCCCATCCCAACCCCTTTTAACAAGATTTTTAGAAGCTTCCAGAATTAGGGTTTTACAAAGTCGGTTTTCTTTCTTTTTCGGAGATTTTTCCTTTTTTTTGACAGCGAAAAAAATGGCAAAAAAATTTTCTCGAGTGCCCGAACCCCTTGCTACAGGGGGCTACCGCCCTCGAACCCCCGCTTCTCGGGGGCTGTCGCCCCCGAACCCCTGCCCGGGGCCTGGCCCGGCCCTGGACCCCGGCGAGGACGGGGGGCCAGGGTGTACAGTATACCATGGGCTATACAGTATAGCATGATCAGTCACCACATACCAACAATTGAGGGACTTGGTATGGAAAGAAGTTCACAACACACCATATTCAGGACATCCTGGTGTAACCAAGATGATGGTTGATGCGAAGCCATTGTACTTTTGGAAGGGTAGGAAGGAGATGCAACAAGATTTGTAGCAAGTTGCTTAGAGTGCCAAAGTCAAAGCATTATCATCCTATAGCTCTTTTGTATCCACATGAAGCTCCAAAAAGTAAGTGGTAAGTCATTGGCATGAATGTTGTGCAAGGTCTCCCAATGTCTAAGAACAAGCGCAATGCCATTCTGGTAGTGGTTGACAAGTTGACAAAAGTAGCTCACTTCATACTAGGGAATCTGACTAATGGAGCTCTTGTAATAGATTAAAATTTTATTCAAGAGATATTTAGATTGCATGGGATTCCTAAAAATATCATTTCTAATAGGGATGCTCAAGTGACATCTAGATTTTGACAAACCCTATTTTTAACACTTGTAACAAAATTGAATATAAGCTCTACTTATCATTCAAAAACATATGGGAAAACTAAAAGGGTAAACCAAGTATTGGAAGACCTACTAAGGATATATTACATGGATCAACAATACAAGTGGGATGATTACCTACCTTTGGTAGACTTTGCATATAATAACTCCTATCCTTCTGTGATCAAGATGGCTCCATTTGAAGCATTATATGGTAGGAAGTTTCAAACTCCTATAAGCTAGGATAAGATGGAAGATAGGATAAGCCTTGGGCTAGAGATGTTAACAAAAATGGAGGAAAAAGTTGTAATCATTAAGAAGAGGTTAGTAGAAGCTAACGATACGTAGAAAAGTTATGCTAATTCTAAATGGGTGCCTAGGAATTTCACAGTGGGGGATAGAGTTTTGTTGAGAGTTAAACCTCACAAGAGTTCTATCAAGTTTGGAAAGTCATCCAAACTAGCTCCACACTATGTTGGACCTTTTGAGATTCTTGAGGAAATCAACCCTATTGTGTATAGGATTTCCTTGCCACCAACTCTTGCTAGGATTCATAACATCTTTCATGTCTCATATCTTAAGAAGTCTATACTAGGTGATAACCATGTTATTGATTGGAATGCTTTATAGGTATAGGATCCAAGGGTGGTAACAATTGAGTTGCTCAAGGTGCTTAGAAGACATAAGCTTCACTTACACAAAAAAAGGTTCTACAATGCAAGGACCAATAGGATCAATATGTAGAAGACTTTGCCACATGGGACAACTATGCTGAAATGAAGCAAAAGTTTCCACAAGTCTTGCAAGAATTTGAATTTTTTTGAAAAAAATAATGTTTTGTTTTGTGATGTGTGTTATTTTATGGTCATATTGATACTTAAAAAACATTGGGGATGATGATTCACAAGGGGGGAATATGTTACACCCCATGTGTTATTACCTATTTACTATTACCTTGTTTGGTGAATTACTTTAATAAATGTGAATGTGTTTATTTATGAATTTTGATGGAAATATGTTGAATGAATGTTTGATTCAATTAAATTCTTTATTATTTGGTATATGAAATATATAATGTGAATATGACATGTATGAGAAGTATATGAATGCATTGATTTGGTTAACTACTACTATTGTGAACTAAGTTGAAATGCAGGAATAGGTTCAAGCCTCTGGACACTAGTAAAATTTGGAAAATAAATGACTAGGTGACAAAGTTTTAGTCACAATAACTAAAATGACTAAATTTTACTAATTTTTTGCAAATCACCTATAAATGAGTAAATAAATGAATAATTTGGTCGCTTACTAAAATTTTTTTAATCAAAAATAAAAATGACTAAATATTTAGTCACCAAATACAAATTAGACAAAAAATTTAAAAAACATTTCGGTCAATTATTGGCTTGATGTATTAGCGTGATTCATGAATTTGCGTTCATTACAGACCTCACTTCATTCTTTTGTTGTAGCTAGTTATCCTGGCACTGAGGCGCACCATTTTGACTTACAACATTTGGGCGTGTGAACTACACTAGGCGTTTTGAGTTACAACACTTGCATGGGCGATAAGGATTGTTTGGAGAGGACCTGGAGAATTATGAAAAGGCAAGCAAGGACTTTGATGTTTGCTACAAAGTATTTGAAGTCTGTAATGAAGTTAGATTTGGGGACACCCTCTGCAATGAATTTAGAGGTAATTCAAAGCCCTCATTACATTAAACACAAAATCTATAGCTTTCTGATTAGCAACTTACAATAGTTACAATCTACTGCTCTTAATAATGTTCTTTTACAATCTTGCTGCTGTTTTGCTTCATAATGTGTTCGAGTTAAATATAATAAAATTTGGACAAGTGCAAACTATCCTTGTGCAAAGTAAACATGTGCTAGATTTACCCACACATCAGGCATCTGAAAAAAGATGTTTCTTGTAGAAGCTTCTTGTACGTATGTAAAAATTTCCTTTGCAATATCAAATTGACCCCTTTTAGCTAGCACAATGGTTGCCCCATTTGTAGCATAAACATTTCATGGTCTATGTGCCAACACTTTACAATGGCTGCCCCATTTGCAGCATAAACATTTTCACTACAAGCGCAAACTATCCTTGTGCAAAGTAAACATGTGCTAGATTTACCCACACATCAGGAATTTGAACAAAGATGTTTCCTGCAATAGCTTCTTGTACCTATGTAAAAATTTCCTTTGCAATATCAAATTGACCCCTTTCAACTAGCATAATGGCTACCCCATTTGCAGCATAAACATTTATTGGTCTTTGTGCCAACACTTAAGTGGCCCCTTTTATGACATTAAGATCCTCTTGAATTATTATTATACTCCTATTTTCCAAGAGAAAAATCCCCAGGGCCCATGGGAAATGAACGATGAGCATTTGAGTTTCAACTTGGTTTCATTTCGAAAAGGGAACATTGCATTGTACAAGATTTTTTTAACAACAAAATAATTTAATCCACCCATTTGGGACTGTAAAATAAAAATAGATGAATTAATCTATTTTCAATTATAGGTTCTTTTAATCTAGAATTTGATAGAAAGATAAAGCATAATACATTGAAGGACACAAAAAATATTCTAAAATAAAGACTAAAATAGGTTGCCCATAAAAAACAAGAAAGAGGAAAAATGAAAAGATAATACAGATGATTCATTTGAGGTAAGATCTCATTTAACTATTTCAAATGGATTTGGAAGGGACAAAGCATATTTGATTGACTAAAATTTTGAGGTAGCTTATCCATTGTCATTATATGCATCATCTTCTCTTGGTGCATTGTAGAAACAAATTCCAAGAGAAGATGATGCATACAATAACGATGGATAAGCTACCTCAAAATTTTATTCAATAAAATATGTTTTGTCCCTTCCAAATCCATTTGACATAGTTAAATGAGATCTTATCAAAAACCTCAAATGAATCATCTGTATGTTATCTTTTCATTTTTCCTCTTTCTTGTTTTTTATGGGCAACCTATTTTAGTCTTTATTTTAGAACATTTGTCTGTGTCCCTCAATGTATTATGTTTTATCTTTCTATCAGATTCTAGATTAAAAGAACCTATAATTGAAAATAGATTAATTCATCTATTTTTATTTTATAGTCCCAAATAGGTGGATTAAATTATTCTACTATTAAACAAATCTTGTACAATGTAATGTACCCTTTTCAAAATGAAACCAAGTTGAAACTCAAATGCTCATCATTCATTTCCCATGGGCCTTGGGGATTTTTCTCTTGGAAAATAGGAGCTAGGTTTGTTAAAGCTTAGGAAGCTTAGAAATCATCATCATCATATGGATCATCTTCTCTCAGACTCTATTTTTGCAATGGTTCATCATCTTCAGAATCAAAGTATGCATGTCTCCTTCATGATTTTGTTGAAACTGGAGAATTTGTCTCGCCATCATCAGAGTCTTCTAGACCTCCAGCTGCAAGAAGATCTTGGGAATTTTCTGCATCATCTTATGCCTTATCACTCATATAATTTGCCTCATCTTCCATGGCAACATCAGGTTCCTCCATATAAGAATCATAAGCCTTGTGGTCCTTATCCTTCTATTTATTCTTTTCCTTCTTTTGTTTCTTCTTAGATTGACCAACCTCATCATTGCCATCATCCCTGTCCTTACGCTTACTCTTCCATAATTCCTTCACACATTCAAATTGCTCCTCTTGTTGCATCACCCACTGAAGTTCTTCCTCTTGCTTTCTCCTTTCCATCTGAATCCTTCATTCTTCATCAACTTTTCATTTTGCTTCATTAGCCAAGACAAGTTGGCGTGCTACTTTAATTGTTTCTTTTGCTTTAAGCCAATCATCTATTTTTAGTTCCATGTTGCCAAGCATACATAAAGCATTTGATGAGTTTTTTTCCACCTTAAGTGCATCCCCAATCAATTATAGGCTTAGTTGGATCTCATTTCAAGCTTGAGCCATGGTTGCAAGATGTAGATATGCATCCACATAATCGAGAAACTTGAACAATATTAGCTTGTATAAAATATTTTCATTTTCAGTATCATGTAATTGTTCAAACAACCTAGCAAGATTAAATATTGTTGTGACTTTATCCCATGGTAACTCAAGTGAAACACCACCTTATTCTAGTTGATGGAAGAATTCCATATCCTTAAAGTGCATAGGAAAAATTGTAGAATTGGCATTGGGGCTTTTATTTATGAATTCAACCCAAATGCCATTTCCTAATGCCTCCATAAAGTTTGTTGAGCCAAATCTAGTTCATCACACTCAAAATGAAGAACCCAAATGTTGTTTAAAAATTCAATGGGTACTTCTTCTTTTCTCTTCTTCAAAAGAGATTTTGTTGTCTCAAGAGAATCTAAGGCTGCACTGGGGTCTGTCGATATTAATAACTCACCCACCTTGATAAATTCATGGGCATCACATGGATCTATGTGAGTTGCCTTTCTTAAAATTTCCAAAGCCTTTTTGCCTACCCTTGCTAAGCATATATATGGCCTACATATTTTAAGCTCCCACAATTCTCAAGGTGGACCTCCAGAACCTTTTCAAAATTTGAGAGAGAACTCTTACGATCTCCTAGCTTCAATTGAACCTGTCCAAAAAATCATGTGGCCTTTGGCTTTCCTTGACTGATGCCATGTAGTAGCGGTCGGTGGTGTCATAATCACCTTTACTATGATAATATTGTGCAAGATTATAATATGAATGAGATTTCATGAGAGGGTGGTCAGTTGAAACAAGATTTGTCTTAGTCAATTGTTCCACAAGAAAATGCTACCCTGTGAAGAAAAAAATGGTTTGTTAAATGATTCAATGCCATTACACAGTATGAGTATAATTCAAAGGCTCTATGCATCTTTTCCATTCCTTCATGAACACTACCTTTTTCACTAATTGTGAGAATCCTACAATTAAAAAATGCACAAAACTAACCACAAAGATTTTTCCTCATTTTAAACAACAAAATTGCCAAAAAAATGAGTTTAAAACCTGCAAAAAAATGCAAATAAAATCACACCGATTTTTGTGCCAAAAAAACCATGAGACCATAACTTGTTGCTTACTATTATGCTTTGATAGATCTTTTTGAAGCATCCATAGCTTGTTTGAAATAACCTATTTTAGGATTTTAGCCATAACAACAAGGTAGTGAACTATTTGATAAAATGCTTTGGTAGACATGTATGAATTAAATGTGGTAGCATAGACAAGGCAATGAACTTTGAAAAAAATGTCTCAAATAAATGTGGTTTCATTGTGATGGAATGCCATGACAAGTGAATTGTTATGGATTGTCATGGAATTCCATCACCACGAGACCACATTTCTTTGAGGCATTTTTTCAACCAGTTCACTGCCTTGTCTATGCTATTGCTTACTATTATTCTTTGATAGATTTTTTCCAAGCATCCATAGCTTGTTCAAAAGCACTTGTTTTAGGATTTTTTCCATAGCAACAAGGCAGTGAACTATTTGATAAAATTCTTTGGTAGGCAATATGTATGAAAAATGTGGTAGCATAGAGAAGGCATGAACTGTTTGAAAAAATAACTTGAAGAAATGTGATCTCATGGAATGCCATGACAAGCAAATGCAATTGGCAGCTGCTCCTATTTATTAGTTATGTAATGTGAAGTAATTGCATAACTTCTTAGGTTGACTTTGTAAAAACTATATTGTAATTGAATTTTTGTCATCTATCAACATCTAGTTATTAGTTATGCAATGTGAAGTAATGCTTTGAGTTTGAAAGATGTGCAATGCAAATGATTATGATGACGTTTTGTCACCTTAACTAGCCTATAACCTTAAGAGGTTAGCTTGTCACCTAAACATTGGTTATATGTATGGTGTAATTTATTAATGAATGTAATTCATTCTTCTTAGTTTTCTTTCTTTGGTCAAAATCAATTTTGTTTATTTAGAATAAAATTTCTTGTATGTCCTATATGTTTTTCTAGATGCTAGAATTTTCTTGTATGTCCTAGATGATAGCTTTAGTTTGTAATACAACTTCTAGCCTCCACATGCATTGAATATGCTTGTGTGAAGGAAACAATAATGAACATCTGTGATTTAATAATACATATAGATATCTTAACATTAGGTGAACTAAGCCCCCTCATTACAAATAAATAAATGATCTCTTAGGTCTGACTGGCATTGAAAACTAAAACTAAGAGACTGTAAAATTATAAAATTGTTCAATCTTTTCAATAAAATGATATCTAAAATACTACATTCATAATATACCCCTATATTCCCACCTAAAATACATAAAAAATCCAACACTGCAATTCGAGACCACAACTTATTATATCATACACAGTATTATGAACAAATAATTGATACCAATTCATAATATACCCCTATATTCCAACCTAAAATACATAAAAAATCCAATCATACACAACATTATCAACAAATAATTGAGACCATAATTTGAGCACCAGATTAAATCTTCTTGTCCATTGATTGCTTCAAATAGATATTACAATATAACACAAGTCTCCTCATATATGTTTCTATAAATTCCTATGAAGATGATATCAAAATTCGGTCTTGGTTTCTCTTTTATAAGAGAAGCAACAAGCTTCAAACCGTTACAAAATATGACATCTTTTCAAAATTCATGCCTCTTCGTATAAACTAAACTAAACATTAGTTTTTCTTAAAACATAAAACAAAGAAAGTAGATAAATAATGAAGTCTGCAACACTTGTGACACCATAGTCCGTTAATCTCCATACGAAACCTGTGATCACTAAAGATTTATTCAAGGTCATTTCTCCATATTAGTGTATCTGAATTTTTGATTCTTCCATTGTGATAGCCACAAGGCCTACTATTTAGGAGGACCCAAATACTTCTACTCCCACTCGTACATTGTATAATCATGTGGCCATTTGTATTCTTCAATTTTCAATATATTTGCAAGGTGAAAATTCCATCAGTTGTCTAGTAACGCCCTTCCATCCATGATAAACTTAGAATATCCAACATCCAATTCTATTACTGCATCCATGATTAAGTCGAGCCTATCAAGACTCAACTCACCATCCTTTTATATGCGAGTGATGCACTGTGGAACAATCTGGCCAAATTCACTCTTCCATTCATTGAGGTCCTTCAAGTGGTCATCATCTTTCAATATTTTTGGCACAAACCACTGCTTCAAAGTATGAAATGAATATATTCTTGTTATGATCTTTTGGTCCTCTCCTTGTATATATTAGAATTCATCTATAACTATTTTGGCCATATGCTCCATGGGTTTTAATGTTGCAAGAGCCTTAATACTCCTTTATAAGATTTTGCACAAGGTTACCAATGTGTGGTGTATGGGTTGCATGTTCTTAAAAAGCAGATCCAGTATGGGTACACGTGTTTTCATTTGATCAATTACCTATGTCAGTGAGCTATAGCAATCATACACACTTTCCAACTTATCCACAGTTAGCTTTATCCTATGCTCGAGGACCTTCTCTAAAACATTATAGATTTGATTTTTCACTCCTTCCTTACCCTCATTGTTGGATTTATTTAACTCTTCAATCTCCTATCTAAGAGTGCTCACTTGTTTAGTAGAAGCACTTTCTATATCAACTAGTGGAGCAAGAGGAGGTTGGTATAACATTATTTCCTTGTTCTATGAGGGGCCTGCTCATTTCAATTGTTCCTTCAACTTCAAATTTTCCATAAACAATTTATTGACTTCATCATCTAAAAACTTTTGTTCCTTTTTGTACTCTCCCAATCTAGCTTCCATCTCCTTAATTGCAGTTCGAGTGAACATAGTTGAATGCATTGTCATGGTTGCAGCTTCTATAGGAGATGGATCCTTTAATGTTTTCACCATAGTTGTCCCTTTCATTTCCTGCACTACATCTAGTAACCTTGGTTTTTGTGTACTCTTTTGTTTGGCCCAAAATGCCAAGGTTTCAATCTTAGAGTTATACCCTATGCCACTTACCCCTTCATCTGAGCCAAACTCAACAATTAGCATTGGGTCTTCCTATGTTGTCACATGATCAAGTAAAAACATTTTCTTTAATTCCATACTAGGGACAATAAGTATATTACTTTTCAAAATCATCTCTTTAGCCTCCTATGTGTTGACATCAATATTATCAATCCTTAATTCATTAAAATTTTGGGCTTCTATCTGGTTATGCTGGGATTCCACAATTCCCATCTTATTTATTTCAACCCTTGCTTCAAACTCCCTCATTTTCATCTTAATCCAAAAGTCTTTTAAATTTAGGGGTTTTGATAAATTCATCATCCTCCAAGAACCCAAGAGTTGCAATTACCCTCTCATCCTCATGCATTTCTCTTTCTCCTTGTACCTAAATATTGGCTCTAGCTTTAGGCCTATGGTCTTCAATTTCAGGCATAGGTTGGTCCACTTCAACATCATCCTTGAAATGTCTTAACACATTAACTGCTTCTTTTGTATCTCCAACCTCCTCACTTATTTCATAGGAAACAAGTGGTTCTATCTCTTGTGTCTTTTGTTTTTTAGAAGGTGGTTGTTCAAGAGGTGATCCTAGAGAAGCATGACATACTAAATTAGTATCCGGAGTTGGTTCTGTAATTACAATACCACTCAAATTTTTGGGAGATAATTTGGCAGGTCTCCCCATCCCCATCTCCATTGCAAACTTGTATAATTCATGAAACTTATCAATCATCATTTCAATCCTCTTGAGAGGATCAACTTCCTCTATGAAATACCCGAAGAAATCACTGTGCTTCATCTTTCTTTCTTCCTCAAGCCTTTTCACAATTTCCCATTTTCTCCTCCTCTCACATACCTCTTGAGGAGTGAAACAATTTTTGATTACATCTTCTTCATAATAAATCTAGTGAGTAACCATAGCCTTGGTAAGGATGGTGTGTCTTACAAAATTCATGTGACCCTCAGGGTCAAAAGCTCTTTCCTTTCTAGACTCTAAAGAGTACCTTGTTTTTAGATAATTCTATAACTCTTCAAGTGTATTAGATCCCACTGATAGTTCCCCACATGTTCTCAAATTGGGTAGAAATGTACCCTTTATTTATGCATGACATCCTTTTCCATCCTTAAAATCTACCACATGAACTCTAAAAAGGCTAATCAAAGGGGGACAAACTTTGGTAGTATATGTGGGGCCTGTGGGCATCCATAAATCCTGATTATTGTGATATCTGGTAGAAAAAACCAATCACCGAAGTTATGAGTATGGCCTCGATCAGTTTTCAAAGACAAAGGTCTTAACAATTATAGTACAACTATGTGTAGTCTTGGTGGTTGGTGGCCGATAACTCTCATAATTTTGTACACAAAGTCATCATGGAATATCACATAATTTGAATTCTTACATCTACTGTCCCATATAACACCATTGTTGCACTAGCAACAAATTCCCCTGCTAGTCAATCTTACCCAAACACATAATTTTGCTCCATCTATCTTTATTTTGGTATAATATCAGGTGGCACAACAAAGAATATTTCCAGAATGTTATGGGGGTTCTATTTTCCCTGACTTGCAGAAATCCTTCATGCAATGCTTTCTCAAGATATGAGGCAAAATCATATTCAATGTTTTTCTTAGGGTTTTAGATCCTCATAACCATCATCATTAAATAACTTGAATTCACTCTTGTGCATCTATCCCAAGTACTTGATAGAGAGCAAAGTAGGTTTTCTTGAAATAGAATTGGAAATCTGTGACAACAAATGGTTTAATAGCTGAAGGGAATATAGGAATCACCCTGTTGTTCACACCCCTTTTCATGTAAATGGGGAGTTCATCACTTCGATAGGTTCTCCTCAATCTAGTATATTCTTCTTCATTTCTCTGCAAATCAATTTTAGTTAGGGCTTGTTTGTTTAGGTGAAAACATTCAATGATGGCTGCTTTAGTCAACACAACTAATGGTGAACCATCTGGCAATCTCATAGACCTAGTAGTAGGATGATAACTTTGAGCCAATACTTCGATGAAATCTACATCTATAAAAACATTTGGCATAATTAACTTGGCCAAATCTAATGACCATGGATTTGACACCAGAATCTTGTCCTCCCTTTTGTCATAAAAGTACCAAAATAGTTCCCACCTAGAGATAGGGATAAGGGAATTTCTACAACTGTGAGCCACATCTTTAAAAACTTCCTTAAATCCTCTATCATTTGATTTAGGGTGTATATCTAGGATATAATTTTGTAAGGACCTCTTTTTAACCTTAGATTCTTCCTTTTTAATTTTAGGTTCTTTCTTCTTGGGCAACATGATGTTTAACTATCTTACTTCCCCTATACTTTTGAAATGTAGAATTCCAAACAATCTTGTACTTGTAAAACTTAATTCACAATGAGTTTTGTGCACTTACCAGGTTACGATGGTTGCAAAGCTTAAACTACTTGAACTCCCAGCTCCCTGCACGATAATTTTTGCAAATAAGTGCAAAGAGAATGTCAAATTATTGGTTTAATGGATTCTAAGCTTAGTCATGTCAACATTAATATCAACCTTACACCAAATATTTTTCTCATAGTTCGAGTTTGAACATGCACCATTGATTTTACAAGATCAAAGGGTTGATGTGATTTGTGCATTTAATACCGCTTTATCGCCACCACTTTCTATAGCTACCATGGGATAGAGGGGTATAAATCACTATACCACATGCTTCTTTGTATTTCGCCGTGCGGTAGCAGGATCCTTACCTCTATACTGCAAGCTTGAATTGTTTAACCCATAGTACTGTGGTTTACATTAACAGTCACATATGGCTTACCACCATACCACATGCTTCATCACATCCTTCCACAGTATAGCAGTTCAGACCATCCTACCACATGCCTTTATGATCTTCCTCATGGGATGGCGAGTTACCCCATTATACCACACCCTTCATTTCCTGTTCTTGCGGTATGGTGGTTTATGATGTATTTAAATTCTCTCATATCACCGAACTGCAGACCCTCATCATAATACTTCCACGGTATGGCTGTGTGGATGTGAAAATCTGCATATGGTTAGCATTTTAAAACCAAAATAATCCTCAACATCCCTATGAGATAATGAAACATGTTAGATATGCCAAGTAAGATATTAAAACAACAATAAAAACCAAATAAGCATACAAACAACATGAATCAACTTCATTTCATAGTGGATTGGTGTCACATGTGCTAGTGACCCTTTCCCAATCCTTGATCAAAGCTTAAGATGAAATTGCTATGGATATGGAGATGATAAATGGACAAGATAAGTTCTCAAAGAGAATGACCTTGCATCAAGTTGTGTAAATGATGGAGATGATGGAGATGATGGAGAGTTTGCTCAAAGTTGAAGCTTCTATTTAAGGATTTTCAAAATGCTAAGTGTTGAAGAGAGACCAATGTGGGACTAATATTGGACAAATGAAATAAGGACACTTGTCAAGTGGTGATTGGTTGATGTATGTGCAAGATTTGGGAAGAGTGCCCATGAGAGGGAAAATTTGAATTCAAAATTTGCAATAAATTTAGAGAAGGGGACAAGAAAAAGAGCAGTAAATGCTATGTTGGAGGGACAAATCAACTAGTCATGTTGAGGGAAAATGAGGGTTTCTTAATAAATCAATAAAATTGATTTATTTGTGCAAGTGGAGATATCTAGAGAATGCAAGTGGGTGAGATTAGCATTTAATCAGGATTAGATTAAATTAATGATGATTAGGCTGATTTGACCTTTTAGGACTTAAATACTTGATTTATTTAATTCAGAAAAGGATGAAGTATGATTTGGATTTGAATTAAATAAAGTCCCGATTTATTTAATTAAATGGATGATGCAAGATGAAGGTTGAATGATTTATGAGAGATGAAATGGTATGATTTGATTAAACCTTTGGATTGACTTGATTTACCTGATGAATGGATTTGTTGCGTTTGATCAATTCAATGAGTGGATGAATATGCATAATGCTAATTTGACGTGTCTACATTTTGCCCCTCTTTGAAGCAATGTACTTGTTGTGTTGTTTCAAAGAATAAACTTGTTGCTATCAAAATCAAAAAAATTCTGATTTTAAAGATGCCCCAGCGGAAAGAAGTACACTGGTACATTGCCCCCTCGAGAGATCGAGCGAAAAGATTTGATTTGAGGGTCGATCTCGCGATAAAGAGGTTCAAAATGGATGGTAATGGATGACGATGCAAATGAGATGATTTTAAGATGCTTAGAATAACAAATCTATATTATCCTAAACAACTTAAATGATTATATGATGTTATATGAGATGGATAAGATTGATGATGTGATATGCTATGGATGATGCAATGGATGATTTATGAGATGCTTAGACTAACAGATCTATATTATGATGATGATATGAATGCACGATGGATGCATGATGGATGAACTGTTGATGAATTGGTGTTAGTATGGAAATGAGATGATGACAAGAGGATCAACAAGCCAACATTATGAGAGATGATGATGAGAAATGATGATAAGAAATGATGATGATAGATGGATGATTTTGCTTTATCAAGGATTGGGATTTTCAAAGGGTCACTTACTTTATGTTTGATAACACGCCTAAGTACGATGAATCAAGGTATAAAGGACCAAGATGGCGTTGTACTTAGTGTGATGGACTTTGACTTGACAAAAAGATAGGAGTATTCATGTTCACACCTGACATACGGAAAAAATTGTAGGATGCACTTTAGAAGTTTCAAACATCTCAGACCAAAACATGGAGGTATAACCAATCAATGCAATAGTCAACAAGCCATCCAAAACATCCGCTATACATATCTAACAAAGAAAGTATTCGCCAAGTTATTTTACAAGAACGTCCAACAAGCACAGCAGACAAAAAGAATAATGATTGTTGCCCCATTCCTATCTCTCTAAATCCTTTGTTCGGATATCATCGAGAGGTCCTTGGACTGAGCGCAATAAGATAAGTCAAAAGAAAAATACCAAGTACGCAAACAAGTCAATGTTCTTCAATATCGCTAACCAAAAGGGAATGTGTTTTTAAGAATAAGAACTGAAACTTATTGCCAAAAGATAATGCCCATTATAGGAAGGATACATCCTAGGACATGTTAGTGGATGGTGGCACATCATTTCATTTATCCAAAATGTTCTTTCTGATAAATAATGCCCCTTGTAGGAAGGATTCATCCTAGGACATGATGTTATCAGATGATTGATATGGGACTGTTTGGATGATGGACTATCGACACAAAGACTTGACCAACTTGTTTACGTACTGACTGAGACTTGAGACTTGACACTTTTGAGATTTACTTTTATCCTACTAGACTTGTTTCTAACTATTTCACCAAAGGTTGAGGATGACAATCACTTTATTATGAATGGTGTTTATTGTGGGTGCAAGCGAGATGAGGCGGATGGATTTTTTCAAATATTTGGATGTTTTTGATGTTTTGCAATGTTTTGAGGCTGTTTTTGGTATTTTTTGAGGTTTTACAAATGTTTTGATTTTTGGTTTTCCAATGTTTTTGGGATTTTCTAAGATTTTGAATGAGAGACTAACCTAAAGACCTATCCTAGGGGCCTCAGGGGCTGATCAACAAATTAGCCTTGCCTACGTTATACACGCAGAGACCACGTAGTTCGACTGACGACTTGATCGATTTACAGATGATGATATACATGATGAACTATTAGTTTATTATGACGGACTCCTATAGGACTAACCTAAATGTCTCGGGGGATGATCAAAGATCAACCTTGCCTACGTTCAAGCTCAGAGACGACGTAGTTCGACAAGATGACCTTATTTTTGGTTTTTCAACAACTTTTTGACTTATTTTTTGATTTTTGATGTTTTGATGTTTTTGGATTTTTTTATTTTTTTTGATGTTTTTGGTTTTTTTTCTAGTTTTTTGATGTTTTTTTATTTTTTTATTTTGAGGACTTTAAGACCATACACGAATCCGATCCGATGGGAACATGCCCCCAACATGATGTAATAGACTACCCCAATAAAGGCAGGACAAACTGACCTTGAGGATGGGCCGATTAGTACTTGGAGGGATCATGATACGAACACAGGACCAAGCTATGGTGCGGATGCGAGTGGATGAGTGATGAATGGAGATATGGATGAGATGGATGATGGAAGCGAAATGGAGGGATAATGACGAACAAGCCATAAAGGTCCTGGTGGATGGAAAGTGCTTATTTACACAAGGTGCCTGTTTGCCAGGTTTTCACCAAGGTACTTGCCCAAAGTGCCACCAAAGTGGTTTTCACTAGAGGACAATTTTTTTTATCCTTTTTCAGATTTTTTTTGGATTTTTTGGATTTTTTTATTTTTTTGTTGTTACCAAGACGCTTGTTTGCCAAGTTTTCGCTGAAGTAACCATTTTTCAGGACATTTTCTGATTTTTTGGATTTTTGGTTTTATACTCAGAAGAATTAGGCATAAAAATTTTTGAGATGGGAGCTATTCATGGGCTCCTACAGAGGTTCCCCTTTGGGTGTTGATAGTTGATATGCCCTTGATTTATAGCTTGCTGTGACGATGAAAGGCCCTAACCAATTGGGTTCGAACTTGCCTTTACTGCTGGGATTTGGGACATTCTTCTAATTTTCTTTTAAGACCAGTTCTCTAACTTGGAAAGTCCTACTTCTGATCCTCTTGTTGTAGCTTCGTTTGAGTCTATTTTGATAGACTTGCAAATGATTCAAAGAATCAATCCTTCTCTCATCCAGTAACTCCAACTCGTTTAGTCTTGAAACCCGATATTCTTCATTAGTGATGAGATTTTGCAGTGATATTCTGAGGGATGGGAGCTCAATCTCAATAGGTAGTACAGCTTCTAATTCGTAGACCAGGGAGAATGGGGTGGCGCCAGTGGGTGTGCGGATGCTGGTTTGATAAGCCCAGAGGGTGGGATTAAGCTACAAGTGCCAGTCATGACCTGCGTCATTGACTGTTTTCTTAAGGATTTTGAGGATGGTTTTGTTCGTGGCTTCTGCTTGGCCATTGCCTTGGGGATAGTACAGGGTGGAGAAGCGATGCTAGATTTTGAATTTCTCACACAAGTCGCGAACCTCCTGGTTCTTGAATGGTGTCCCATTATCTGAGATAATGGCTTGTGGGACACCGTAACGACATATGAGATATTAGGATGAATTTTGAGATATGCTTTTCAATGATATAGGTCATGGGTATCGCTTCCACCCACTTTGTGAAGTACTCAGTTGTAGTTATAATGAATTTGTGGCCATTGGATGAGGTGGGCGATATTTTCCCAATGAGATCAAGTCCCCACTGCGAAAAGGGCCATGGTGTGATAATCGGGTGAAGCTCTTGAGCTAGAGCATGGATGAGGTCCCCGTGCTACTGACATTGTAAACACATTTTAGCGTGATCATGTGCTTCTCGCTCCACTGTGGGCCAATAGTACCCTAGCCTCAGCAGTTTCTTGGCTATGGTTATTCCACTTGAGTGTGAGCCACAAATACCATTATGAACCTCGGTTAGAGCAGTTAATTCCTCCTTAGCATTTAGACAGCGTAGTAAAGTACCCTTTAAGCTTCTACAGTATAAGGTATCACCTAGGATGACAAATCTGGATGCCTTTTTGATAAAGGTTCATTTTAGGCTCGATGGTAGGTTAGCAGGTATGACTCCTATGCGAAGATATGTGTAGATGTCGTGATACCAAGGATCGCCAGGACCAACGATTTGACACACATATTCTGATTCTGGTACCTCAAATGTGGGAATGAGAAGCTACTCGATCAGAAATTTGTATTTCGACACGTTGTGAGGGATGTCTACTAGAGACCCAATTGTAGCCATGGCATCAACGACTCTGTTGTTGGTTCTTGGAATCTGCTCAAATGTTATGTCGATGAAGGATTCCTTTAGAGTCTCCATCAATTTCTTGTATGGGGTTAGCTTGTCATCCTTTGTCTGATATTCATTATTGACCTAATTTATGATCAACTAAGAGTCTCCATATACCTTGAGAGCTATGATATTCCATTGCACTGCTATCCTGAGACCTATAGTCAAAGCCTCATATTCGCTATGTTGTTAGTGCAAGGAAATGCAAGTTTGT
>VDFB02178554.1:0-20280 GCA_007258455.2 Sequoia sempervirens
CCTCTCCAGCCCTCCTAATGAACTATCTCTATCTCTCCCTCCCCCCTCCTAATGAACTCTCTCTCTCTCTCCACTTGTTCCCCTCTCTCCCTCTCCCTCCCCCTCCTAATGAACTCTTTCCCTCTCCCTTCCAACCTACTAATGAACTCTTTCTCTCTCTCCACTTCGTCCCCTCTTTCCCTCTCCCTCCCTCCTCCTAATGAACTTGTGTGTATGAATTTTTAAGTGTTAAACCATGATTAAATAAATCAAACACACCAATATAACATTAACTCAAAGGAAACAGATATACAAAACAAACTCTTATGTGAATGGCTCCTTCAAAAGCGTCATATTGTCCTCTATCTCTAGCATTTCGTTGATTCAAGATGCTCTCAGATTTTGTATGCAAGCTCAACCAAATGGATTACTAAAGAACGAGATTTAGAGAAATGTTGGTTGCTCACTTTGGCAGCATAACGATATGGTGAAGGTTCGAAAAAGGAGAATGATGGATGAAAGTTGGAAGATTCCAGAACGATTTTGACAGAGTGAGGATACTTAAGAATCAACCCCCTAAATGAATTGTGAGAGGTTGTATTTATAGATTTTTCAAAAGCTTCTGATTGGCTGTCTTGATTGACGGTTGTGATAATTCCTGGCAGATCGAATGGCTGAAGAAAAAATGAAACTGAAGAGAAAATAGAAGAAACCTAAAAACAAGATTTTTCTATTTTTTAGGAAAGAGGAAAAGATAAGAAGATAAGAAATCATCTTTTTTTTTAAAAATAAAAGAAAGATTTAATGCTGATAAATAATTAATTAAAAAAATCAATTATTTATTTGTGGAGGATATTCAACTTTTCTTAATTAAATAAAATATTTAATTAAGCTTTTAAAAGTAGAAGAAAGTTTGTGATAAGAATAAAGCTTTAATCAAGTTTTATTGAAAAAAGCAAAAGATCTCATAATTAAATAAAATATTTAATTATGATATGAGAAGATTGCACAATTAAATAAAATACCTAATTGTGATTTAGAAAGAAAGCATAAGATATTTTTAATTAAATAAGAATTATTTAATTAAATCACTTTTATGAAATTAATTAAATGAAACATTTAATTATTTAGAAGAAGAATTAAAAATAGAAGAAAGAGAAATATTTAAATTTAATTAAATCAAAAGATTTAATTTAAATTCAAATAGTGATAATTAATTTAAATAAATAGAATGTATTTATTTAATTAATTAAGTGGACATATGAAAATAATTAAATAAAATAAATTTATTTAATTATGAAGGAAGAAATAAGAGGAATGAACAATATAATTAAATTAATTAAATTTAATCATATGTAGAGGACTTTAGAAGAAATAATTAAATAATAAATATTTAATTAATTGCCAGGATTATGACCATTTTTATGCATATACATTTTTCCCCTCTTTGAAGTGATGTGTGAAACACATTGCTTCAAAGAAAATAAAATAATTTGCCCTTGATATGTTTCTGATTTTTGATTGTCGATGATGCCCCTTCGGGAGGATAGGTGGGTTGGACAAACACATGTATTCTCTCGAAATGAAATGAAATGATAAAGGAGGGATAAGTTGAATGATGCAAGAGAGAATGTGGATGAAGGAGATGAAAGGATGCGCTATGCTACAATGAAAGATGAGCAACCATGATGCTTGATATAACACTAGACATTATGCACCAAGGTATAAGGACCAAGGTGACGATGTGTCTCATGCCCCATCGTAATACAACCTTGTCTAGATGTATGAGGAAGTAAACTTAGAGAATTAAAGTCCTAATGCACAAAAGGTATTATGTGACCTTAGATGCAAAGGATAATGCAAAAAGATATTCCAACACACACAAGATATGAATATTAGCTATAATGATATGGATTTGATACAAATGCAAGATAAAATGATAACACACACAAGCAAGCAAGCAAGCATGCACAAATGAGACAAAAACAAACAAGGAATTTCCCTTGTCAAGCTGTAAACCACTGATTGATTGATTGATTGATTGATTGATGATAATGATAGTGTTGTCATTGTTGGGAAGTGATATATCCCTAGAGCAACACAAGGATGATGATAATTGATTGGTTGATTGGTTGATTTGGTTTACGACAAGATTAGGATCAAGACCAAAGGATGTGATTGGATAATTTGACAAGATTGATTGACTTGATTGGTATGGATTAAGGATTGACTTGCATTTGGATTATTGCTCAGAATGATTGAAGATGATTTGATTGATTTGAAGAAACTGTTTGTAATGATATGATGATTGATTGGATGATAGGATGTGATGAATTGAATAGAAGAATTGATGTGATTGGAATGATTTAGGTTGAAGTGATTTGATTAGATAATTGATTGATTGAATTGAAGAATTGATTTGATTGGAATGATTGTGATTGAGTGGATTGGTTGCAATGGTTTTGATGAAGATGATTGATTTGGTGGAATGGTTGAATGATTGGATAGAAGAATTGATGTGATTGAAATGATTTTATTGCTTGGATTTTTGTTGGATATTTGATTTTTTTTTGTATTTTTTAGGACTTTTTCTATTTTTTTATTTTTCAAGACTTTTTCTACTTTTTTGTATTTCTTCAGGACTTTTCTGATTTTTTGTATTTTTAAGGACTTTTTCTGATTTTTTTGTATTTTTTCAGGACTTTTCTAATTTTTTTGTATTTTTGAAATGTTTTGATTTTTTTGGAGTTTTGAGATGTTTTAATTTTTTGGATTTTTGAGAATATTTGGAGGTGTCAAAGGATGAAAATTTGAGTAGCCTTTGTGCTAGATACCAATGACTAGGGGAAAACCAAGGCTAAGTGCAAGGAGATAAAGGGGATTGATGGATGAAAGGGTGGGTGATGGGATAAAGGATAAAAGGCTCATGATATATGGATGGATGGAAAGGATAAGCCATAGTGAATGAAATGGATATATGCATCATAAGAGAGCAAGGATGTGATTTCCAAAGACTATGTTGCATAGAAATAACATGCCCCATTCTAGGTACAAGACTTAGGATTTTCATGACAAAGCTTATGACAATAGGATAATGATAGGGTTGTTTGGAAGGGTGAGGTATATCAAAAGATATCCAAAACATGTTTCAACATTTTTCCGTATATCTGCATTAAGATCAAAAGAAGAAGGGTGGATGAATGGACTCAATATAATAGGTATGTATGATGGCTAAAGATGGTAGGTAGGATGGAAATGATATGACATGAAAATGATAGGTTGGATAGATAAGACATTGTGCCCCCAAGTGTAAGTGGCATAGAAGATCAACCTACACATGACGCCTATTTGCTAGGTTTTCATCATGGTACTTATCCAAGGCGCTTGTTTACCAAGTTTTCACCGTTAGATGAAGGGATTTCTCTTTACTTTTTTTTTTAAATTTTTTTGAATTTTCTGGATAGAAGAAGGGGAATATGGATAGGAGGGACTCAAGTGTCTAGTTCTGTGAAAGGTGATAGTCCCACTAGATATGGATGTCATTGCATGGACCATGTCAAATGCTCATAGATGTTGGTAAGGGATGACATGAAAGGGATGGATTAGGTAGATGGCGGATTATGAAAGGCTTATGTAAGAATGGATGGGGAATAGTGGATGATGATGTGGATTATGTAGGGAGGATGATAGGTTTATGCAAAAGCATGGACCATAGGAAGATGGTGGGGGAGATATGTAGGATAATGCGTGAAGGATGGGGAGATGGAGGTATTTGGAATTGTTGTGAAATGGAAGGGAACCATGACCAATGGTTGCACACACTGTGATAAACGTTGAAGCTTTTGATGTGGATGGGGTGTAGGAAGAAATGAAGATGTTTGCTTAGGAGGTGGTGGATGAAGTGATTTAGGTACCCACATAGACTTAGTATTTTTATGATTTTTATTTTGCTTGTGGGTTTTAGGAATTTGAGACTTTTGAATGGAATGAGAATGTGGGATGGAAGTGGATGGTTGGGATTTTTGTGTTGTGAATGCCTCATTTAACTTGATTTCTTTTTTCTTAGGTACCCAAACCATTTTAGTTTTGGTCTTTACTTTTGGAGGTATGGGCTTATATACCTTTTTGGATGTATTTTGATTTGAATTTTTGTATTGATGTCCTAAGGCATGAGAACCCTTAGGATTTTTGACTTTACAAGTAGAGGCATTGAAATTATTTCTTTTGAATCCCATGGATATGGTGGAATGGGTGGAAGCTTCATGTTTATACAATGTGTGCTTTTGTTGGTCATGATTAAGATGTTTAGGGTATTTATGGATAAATGGATAAAAGGATTGAATGGTAGGGATATTAGGTGTTGGGAGAAGTGGAGGTAGATTAGATGGAGGGATATTGGGAGTTGGAAGCAATGGTGGAAGATTTGATGGTGGAAGGTGTATGGTCACATGCTTTTGACATTTGTAGGATGATGGAGGGGGAATGGCAACATATGTTTTAGGGATACGATAGGATTTATGATGGAAAGTGGACTTAGGATGCATGGAGGAAGTACCAGCATCTTTAGGTTGTTGTCCTTGGTGTGTAGGTACAAGGTCATAAGAGTGTGGAGGGACTTTGACATGGACAGGCTCCAAAATATCTTGTTCATGAAGGTCTAGACCTTTATCTTGGTGGTTCATGTTTTGAAGTGTGCAATGGACAATGAGACTAGGTGTAGGTGGAACACTAGACACGAGTTCCTTATTGGATGGAGAAAATAATGCTTGGGAAGATAATGGTTGTTGTTGTTCTAAGGAGGAACATTCATGAATGAGGGTGGAAAGACCAATAGGATAGGATGGAGGAATTTCAATGGGGTCAATTGTGGGTGATGGAGGATCATTAGGATCTTGATTAGCATTGTGTTCACTTAGATCCAATGTATTTGTTTGATCTTCTATGTGTGCTTGGGAGGCATATGTCTCATCAAAGGAAGTGGATGTTAATAGATCATGGATAGGACTAGGTAGGGGGTAGATAGGAGTAAGGGATGTTTCTTGCTCATGGATAGGTGAAGTGATAGGCTCTTGACCATGGAATGCATAAAGTTGGCTAAGAGGATCATCATGGTCTTCTTGATCATAAAAGGGGTCTTGATCAAAGATGGAAGGTTGATAATAAACAATATTAGGTATATTATGAATGGGATCATTGGGAGGGTGTTGATCTTTATGTGGATGAGGGAGTAATGTTTCCACATGTTTAGGATTGTGTTTTTGACACACCTCATGACTTATTTGAATGGAGGTGGAAGGGGATGACTCATGGAGAGACTTGTCATGTTCTTGATGGTCAAGAACATAGGAGCATGAAAGAGGGTGACTTGGACTTACAAGGGGAGACTCTAGAATTGGCTCAAGGGGTTGTGGATGACATGTTTGGCTTGAAGGACTTGGCATGATGTTTGAGGACTCTTTTGTATGTTCAAGAGTATGAGTTGAATGACATGGCGATGTTTGATTCCTTGCTTGTAGCCCTTGGGTCACATCCTTTGTAGGTGTATGGGTGGAAGGCGTTGGCTTAGGATTTTTATTTTTACTGTATAGTGGTATGATATACTTCGAGAGTACATAACCTAGATCAGTGTTCCCCTTGTGAATGGTTGCATTAGAACTTAAAGTATCTTGATTTTGTGGCCTAGGTGGACTTAAATTCACATGTATTTGTTGTGATGTGGATTGATATGTTGATGTGGTACTAACACACGAAGAAGTGGATGGATTAGATTGGTATGAGGTGGAAGGGTGATAATAAATAGATAGGGGATGATGTGGTGGTTGTTGGATTTGACAAGTGGCCATGAGGTATTGGGCTTGAGCTACGAGGTGTTGGATTTGAGGTGACTTGTTTGCTTGAAGTTTTTGTATTATGTTATGGAATTCATGAATGATTTTTTTGGGCAAAGGTTTTTGAATTGTTTTAACAGTGTGAAGCATGTGAACAACCTCTTGTGCCATGTCTTCCAATGTTTTCATGGTGTAAAATGATGTTGATTGGATTAAAGAGATGATGATAATTAGGATATGATATGGAATGACAAGATTGTATGATTTGGATTGATTAGTATGAAATGGATAGGATGTGGCTAAGAAGGGTGATTAGGATGAAAGTGATTGGAAATGAATGTGTTGGAAGAACGTGTAGAGTCTTGTCTTTATGTGTTTTGTTTTTAGCTTGATTGGACAATATTTAAATGAATGATCACACATGTACACACCATAAATCACTCACGCAAGACACATAAGCAAGTTTGAATTTTGAAATTTGAATAATGTCATAATGATTATTAAACAAGCACACATGAAAGACACATCAACAAGCCCTATGACTAGTCAAGTGGGGTATGGCCAATTAGGTCTCAAGCTAGTTTGCACAAGGTTGACTAAGGAATGATTTGAAAGAAAAATTCTACCAATAAGCCGGGAGAAAGGGGTAACCCACCCTTCACCTTCACTTCCCAAAGGTATAAAGTTCTTTGGGGCTTAGCTCAGAGTGACAAGATTCCAACTTCCAAACAAGTGTGTCTTTCAATTCACACTTTGATTGAGGTCGTCCCTTGGAGGGGTGTGTGCTCCAAGCAGGCCTCCTAAAAAGGGTTTGACAAAAGAGAACCAAGTGAGGTGTTTTGGAAGACACACACACTTGATTCACGCTCATAGTGATTAATTTCCCTTAAGAAAATTGAAATGTTTAGAAGAAAACAATGAAGCACTCGTTCTTTTTAGATCCCAAATCAAGATGTGATGGAAGACAATGATTAATTTTAGACCCAATTTTTGAAATGTGATTGAAACAAGATTTTTTTTTTTTAAACCAATTGCAATGATGTGATCAAACAAGATTTGATTTTATGTCCCAAATTGAAAGATGTGACAAACAAGATTAAGAGATGAAGGATGAAACGAGTGCACTTGGTTATTTTCGCTCTCCAAATTGTTGTTATGACTGATTCCAATGCTTTTCCAGCTCCATATGATTCACCAATAAGTCACCAAGACAAGAAGAAACACATGCATGCAATAAAAAGTGTGATTAAATCTCAAAACATTACAAATTTTTTCAAATATGTGAGAATTTGAAAGCTATAAATTTTTCAAATCTGATAAACACTTACACCATTAGATAGCTTATGAAATTCTACCCCATTTCAAAAAAAAAATCTCTAAAAAAGACAAAAAAATGAGCAAGATATGGCCATTTTAAGATTTCCTATGAAAATGTTGAAAAAGACCCTGTATGCGCTAAAACAGACACCATATGCGCTACAGAAACTCCCAAATGCACGACAGAAACCCTCGGATGTGCTGCAAAAAACTGTAAAAGCTGTCAAATGTTAAAAATAGTGCCAGATGCGCTAAAATAGACCACATATGCGCTACTGAAACTCCCAGATGCACAACAGAAACCCTCAGATGCGCTGCAAAAAATTGAAAAACTGTCAGATGTTAAAAACATAGCTATATGCACTAAAACAGACCACATATGCACTACAAAAACTCCCCGATGCACTACAAAAACCCTCAGATGCGCTGCAGAAAACTGAAAAACTATCAGATGTTAAAAACAGAGCTATATGCGCTAAAACAGACCACATATGCACTACAAAAACTCCTAGATGCGCTAAAACAGCCCCTGGATGCACAACTCTGTTACCCAAATGCGCGAAAATAGAACCTAAATGCGCTAATCTACATGCAATTTTTTTTAACTTTTGTAAAACATATTTGAATGTGCTAAAAATCCTATATGCGGTATCTAATCCCCAAAATGCACTGTAGAAATGCACGTATGCGCCACTCTATTTCCCGGATGCACCGCAGAAATGCCCGGATGCACCGAAACAGTCTTTAAATGCGCCGAAGTACCTACAAAAAAGAAATTTTTTTGGATCTTCCAGATGCATTTTCGGATGTCAAAGAACCTGCAAGCAAACCTGCAAAAAAAACCTGCAAGAAAGAAGTCTAAAATGGGGGCATAGGCCCCACGGTGGGCGCCATTTTATGTGTGTATAAATTTTTAAGTGTTAAACCATGATTAAATAAATCAAACACACCAATATAACATTAACTCAAAGGAAATAGATAAACAAAAAAAACTCTTATGTGAATGGCTCCTTCGAAAGTGTCATATTGTCCTCTATCTCTAGTGTTTCGTTGATTCAAGATGCTCTCAGATTTTGTATGCAAGCTCAACGAAATGGACTACTAAAGAACGAGATTTAGAGAAATGTTGGTTGCTCACTTTGGCAGCATAACGATATGGTGAAGGTTTGAAAAAGGAGAATGATGGATGAAAGATGGAAGATTCTAGAATGATTTTGACAGAGTGAGGATACTTAAGAATCAACCCCCTAAATGAATTGTGAGAGGTTGTATTTATAGATTTTTCAAAAGCTTCCTCGATTATCCTGACATGGTCAATGGCTACATAATTTTGACAAATCAAACAGCTTGAAGATGGATGAACCTAAGAGAAAATAGAAGAAAACCTAAAACAAGATTTTTCATTTTATTTAAAGAGAAGAAGATAAGGAGATAAGAAATCATCTTTCTTTAAAAGAATAAAAGAAAATTTTAAAAGTCGAGTAAATAACACTTCAAAATTTCAATTATTTATTTGTGGATGAAATTCAGCTTTTTCTTACTTAAATGAAATATTTAATTAAGCTTTTAAAAGTAGAAGAAAGTTTGTGATAAGAAGAAAGCTTTAATCAAGATTTTTGAATAGTTATAAGATATTTAATTAAATAAGGTTTATTTAATTAAATCTCTTTTATGAAATTAATTAAAATGAAATATTTAATTAATTAGAAGAAGAATTTAAAATAGAAGAAAGAGAAATATTTAAAACTTAATTAAATCAAAGATATTTAATTTAAATTCAAACAATGATAATTAATTTAAATAAATAAAATGTATTTATTTAATTAATTAAGTGGACATATGAAAATAATTAAATAAAATAAATTTATTTAATTTAAGAAGAAGAATAAGATGAATGAACAATATAATTAAATTAATTAAATTTAATCATATGTAAGAGGACTTTTAGAAAAATTAATTAAATAATAAATATTTAAATAATTGCTAGGATTATAGACATGACCATTTTTATGCATATACAGAATCATTTTTACTAGGGCATATTGACCCCCTTTTAAAGATACATTTTCTTTATGCTTGAAATATGAGGCATGAACCTCAGGTCTTCAAATATCTTTTCATTTTAGGTTTCTTTTCTCACCTGTACAAAAGATTGAGCTAATAGCTAAAAATGAAACATTTCATTCTCATGGAATCCCTTTTAGAAGGATGAGATCTTGGAAATAAACCCGTAGAGGGTTGTTCTCTAGTTTTAAAAACTAGTTCATTAAATGAGTATTTTCTCAACCCTAGCATAGACATAAGGATTCTTCTTGAAACTAGGACAAACTTTCCCCTTTAATCCATTAGGGTCTTTTACATTTGAATCTATCTCGTTACACATTCAGGTGTGTTAGGGTAAATAGAATTTACCATGCTTAAGTTTAACTTAGGTTAATCTCTCAGGTGGTTTTTTCCTATGTGGGTAGTTTTCCCACCAATCATATATTTCTTGCCTTTAAAAGGTTGTACCATATGTATTTTACCTATCTCATTTTTCACTCTCTTTCTGCGTAATAGCATATTTTGCTTCTCTCATTTTTTGTGAAGGTTTACTCTACAAATGGTGATCTTGGGCTCCACCTACATGGTATCAAAGTAGTTCTACTATAACCACCTTCCATGAGAGTTTTTTCCAGGAACGATTTTATGCTGATTTGAAAGCTATTGGTGGTATTTTTTTTTATGTTAATTTTTATTGAGAAAGATAAATTCCTTTTGGAGGAATGGTTCTGCTCACAAGAGACTCATGGATTAGAGTGAGGGTCTTCGTAGTTGAATTATACATGTTTCATGGCTAGATTCTATGCTAGGTGTGTGTGATTTGATTCAAGTGCAACATAGTGAAGGCATAGATTTTAGCCAAATTTTTTATACCTACATTTGATTCAAGTTGCGATTTGTATTTGAGGCCTGAGCATTTGAAATATTCAAAATAATTTTTTTTGTGCAATTATAGAAATGTATTTTCTTGGTAGCGATACCTTTATTAGAGGCACTTCTTTTTTCTATAGGTGGCATTTCTTGTTTGAAAAGTCAAATTCATTGTTGGAAGTTGATTATGTGCACTTGATTTCTCTTTCTTGGGTCTTGATCTACAATCAGGAGGATGTGATTTACTTTTTGAAAATGCCACAAGTTTGATCATTTGAGAGGCACACTAGTTTGTAGTCGGTGCAATTATGAAGGGTGATTTTTCTTCACCAAAGGAATTCACACATTTTATGCCAAATCCCTTGTTTGAGGCATGATTTACCTCTAGGGATGCATGATTTCTTCATTGCATGCCACATTTTATTTTGTATTAAAGGTTGTTTAAATCCATCTTTGAGGCTATGATTTTATTTCAAGGAGGTTGTCATTTTACCCATTGGAATACCCAATTTTTTGTTTTTGAGAGGTGGCATCGAAAGCTGCACAATTTCCATGTTGGAGGCTTGATTGGAGGCAATGATTTTTTTCTGTTTGATTGGAGGTAGTGGTTTCCCTTGCAGAAGTGGCATATTTTCTAGAAGCTATGCTTTTTGAAGTTTGGAAAGCATGAGTCTATTGTTGGGCAAGATTTATTTAATGTGATTGTCATTTGAAACGTATTTAAACCAGCAGAAGGGAAGTTTTGGTTTTTCCTTGTTGGAAGGCATGAATCCTTTGTTCCCTAGTAGTTCTCCATAGAGAGACACATGATTCTCATGGGCATGGCTTTATCTATCCATTGCAATTCTTCATCTATTCATTGTGATTTGGGTTGTGTTCATTGGTTTTGCTATGCAAGGTGTTGGAATTTCTTGACTGGAGGCATGATTCCTAATCTTGGTGTCCATGATTTGGAGTTGTTTGATTTTCTCCTATATTTCCATGAATTTGATAATTGGAAGCTCGAATTCTTTGTTGAGAGGGGTGTTGTATTTTTTTGTTTACACCTGTGACTTTTTCCAAAGTAGGCGTTTTAGTTTGGAACACAATTTTTTAATTTGAAAGGTGTTGATTCATTCTAGAGAAGCACATTTAAATTACTAGAGGATGCCATTTCCTTGCTATTTGGAGGAATTTTTAATAAAACTTTATACTTTATAAATTTTACAACAAGAAATATTTGATTTTAGGTCTTTTGTGCAGCCAAGAGGAATTGGGTCCAATTTGGTTTTGAAGCTGTTTTAGGAACATTAATCCCACATTGGTAATGTGGGTACCTTTTTTACCTTTTAAAAATATTTGCAATGCCTTTCATTAATGTGAGAAAGTCTCACAAGAGGTTATCTTTCTTAATGGAGTTTTCTTGGTGTCAACATGGAGATCAGGAAATGGGTTGCATCAAATTTTGTTGGAAATCAGGTTTAATTTTTTTTGAAAGTTTTTATACTTGTGAAAGCATTATTTTTGAAATTTTGAAGAATTGTTAAGTTATAATGGTTTATTTAGAGAAAGGGAACTTTAGGAAATGGAGTGATGCTTTTCTCACCCATCTTAGTGAGGAGAATCTATTGCCATATTTGTATAATGAAGTTCCCGTTCTAGAAACACATAGTAGGTATACAACTTGGAAAGGATTTATGGCTAGAATCTATGGATTTATTTTTTAGCATATCAATGACAAGGGCCTTTTGGATTCACTTTGTCATTTTGAGAACCCTTATGCTCTTTGGGCTTACCTTTGAGAATCATATGGAGATCTTGATACTCTGCCATCTCTCTATGACCCTCCTTCTAATACCAGTGTGTCTCTTTGTTCTTCAGAGAAGATAAACCATGCTTGTGATCCTTTGGAGGTTGTTGAGACTTTATATGAGGTTGTGGTTCCTTTAGAGGTTTCCAATTTTTTGTCAATGATAGTTGATCCATCTTCATTGAGTACTTCCATCATTGTTGAGCAACAAGATTATGATTGTCTTCCTGATTGGGATTCCTATTTGTTGAACATCCGTTCCTTGTTTGTGGAGTCTCACATTTCAGATTTGGAAGACACATTTGAGGGGTTATCTCTCCTTGTTGATGGTAGTTATTACACAACTATTGTCAATCCATCTTTGTCTTTGGATATTGTTTAACATCAGTTTCTAGTAGTACCTTATTTTTCACCTTCTATTGTGATTGGACATGTTCCTGATTAGTTTGTGGCATCATCTTCCAAGGTCTTGGTGACACATGAGCAGATTTCAGAGACATCATTATACATATTCATGCTTCTTTTTTCCAATTCCTATCCAAAATGGGAAGCATTCCTGCATTTGTATATGCTTTTGTTTCTTCAAAAATGGAGACAAGTTGTTTGTCAACATTGGATTATGTTTTGTCTTCAGGAACTTACCATTTTTGTAGGTGATTACACATTGTGGGGGGGCTATATAGTCTCTCTCTTTACCTCTTAGAGGGGGGGGCCGTGTCATTGATTGTACATACATGATGTATGTAGTCCTTGGGGGTGTGATTGAGTCCTCCATTCATGCATCATTTTTGTTTTCTTTTCTCTCTTTTGGAGAGGGGTTTTTCCCATAGGGCTTTTCTCCTTTTCTCCGGTTGTGAGAGATTTCATTTTGTAGTTGTAAATGGGTATCTAACATGGTTGTGTAGCTGGGATCCATATTGCACCTTCATCTTGCATAATAATTCTCCCTAAGTTACACTTAAGGGAGGTGTTAAGGTAAATAAAATTTACCATGCTTAAGTTTAACTTAGGTTAATCTCTCGGGTGGTTTTTTCCTATGTGGTAGTTTTCCCACCCGTCATATATTTATTGCCTTTAAAAGGTTGTACCATACGTATTTTATCTATCTCATTTTTCACTCTCTTTCTGTAAAATAGAGTATTTTACTTCTCTCATTTTCTATGAAGGTTTATTCTGCAAATGGCGATCTTGGGCTCCACCTACAAGGTGTTTATTTAGTTACATCAAATATACACAAGACAATTCTCATTTCTTTTCTAGAACACACATGTGCAATCTACTTACACATTTCTCACTCTTAGTGAATTAATCAAGCTCCTAAATGGAAGTAACTCTTCTCGAAGAGAAAAAATAATATTAATTAATAAAAAAAATTGAGCAGTTCCCTGTTTGTTTTCCTCTTATAATGAATATAAATCCACCTATAGTTATGAGTATTTAACTTCAAACAACCACAATCTCATATTTCTATTCAATTAGACTTCTAGCCACTAAGAACCAAGCATTCATAAATTGGAGTGGTTCAAATAAGTTACGACTTGCACAATAATTAGCTCTTAAAGACCTTTATACCGCCATACATAACTATACCAAGATGGTAGTTGAATATAAGAAAGAGTTTACATGTCTGCTTAGGAATTTGAGAAGATGAGAGAGTTGATACTGTCTCAATTTGAATGACTACTACAGCTCAAAAAATACACACAATGGTGTTTCCTATTACAACTATTGTTCTCAGGCTATCACTGCCTCACCTAAGACTGACAAGCAACCTTTAAAGTATCGATTTTCTTAACATAGACTTGGATGTAATCCAGCCAACCCATTGTAAATCAAAGAAGAGGATATATATAACATTTTGATCACCCAAAAATAGTTACAAATAGTTTCAAAATTAGTTACCAGATGGTTCCCATAATCTTACCCTCTATCGCCTTGCGATTTACTCCCTAGTTAAGGAAAAATTCAGTTTGATACCTAGGCCAATCAAAATTATTCTTCTAGCCTCTCGATTTTCCACGTAGTTTAGCCTCTAGCTTACGTGAAATAAAAACCAACAAAACAATACTATGTAGCTAGGGAATAAAGTAATATTTTAGTAGTTAAGGACAACTGAACAGATCTTCGTTATTATCTCCAAAAATCAAATCAATATTCATTGCCTTTGATATAGAGAAGAATACATAAAAATACTCCAACAATCACATAATACGGCCTTTAATATACCAGCCCACTTAAGGTGAGTAATATTGAAACAAACAATGTTTCTATAGCCCACATAATTGGTATAATAATAAACAATATGACATCATAAACTTCTTATAGTTTACTTCCACCCACCATACATGGCTTACAAAGAATACATTAAAAGTATTCGATGACTTAGTCTAAAGGTTAAACAATAGTGCAAAGAGAGAGATATTGATGGTCAAAGTTGGTCTCATGGACTTTCAAATAAAAGTGTATTAACATTATTATAAGCATCGAACCACTTCCTCCATTTGAGATAAAGTAAATTAGCAATTGTATACACAGGCATGCAACGATCAACCAATAGGGTGAACCGCAAATGGATATTGGCTAAATGAGAATCCTTTTTTATAGGATGCACTTGGTGGGGTAAAGAGCCAATATGACACAATGTGAAGCTAGTTCATATTGGAAGGCAGATGATATGAATTTGAAGTCAATGCACAATTAACTTTCACATAATTTTTATTTTTCCTATATATATTGATTCAATATGAATATAGTCAAGTATTATAAACTCAAATCTCACATGAAGAATTATTTGCATGACATGTTTTGGAATGAAAATCCATTAGTTGGAATTTGGCTATCAAATTGTAGAATAAAATTATATGTCATGTTGAACGAATGGTTTTAAATTTATTAAAGGGTTTTTCTTTTTTAAAAACTTATTAGTCGTGTTTTATCGTTGAGATTGAATTAATAGGAGTGCTTGTTGAAAGGTGGTCCCATTAGTAGGGGAAAAGTATTTTTGTTTTTATTAATTATAATGCTCATAATAAATGAGTTTTTGAAACAGGAAAGATGTTACAAATAGTATTTACTGTGTAATTTTCTTAATGCAATGAAAGGGAACACATGCTCTACACATTGTTTTCAAGGAAGATGAGAAAGATGTGACCAAATTTATACAATGATTTGTGCACAATAGAGAATTTGTAAAGTGGTCCCATTAGTAGGGGAAAAGTATTCTTTTAAAAAAATATTTTGTTATTATTTTTATTAGTTATAATGGTAATGATAAATGAGTTTTTGAAACAGGAAAGATGTTACAAATAGTATTTACTTTGTAATTTTGTGAATGTGATGAAAGGAAACACATACTCTATAGTGTAATTTTAATTGAATTAGAAGGTACACATTGTTTTAAGGGAAGATGAGAAAGATGTCACCAAATTTATACAACGATTTGTGCACAATAAAGAATTTGTAAAACAACTATTGGATGAAATATCCTCTCCATAGTTTAGTCGATGGAGAACCCGTGGTAAACTTTAAATAGATAAATTCAACAGATAGAAGGGATATTAGAAAAAATAAAATTAGAAGGTGGATGTTATGAATTTGAAATCTATGTATAATTGAAGCTTATAAACAAAATAATTTTCACACAATTTTTTTTTTGTATATATATTCATTGAATATAAGTATAGTAAAGCATTATAAACTCAAATCTAACATGAAGATCTATTTGCATGACATGGGTAAATCATTTTTGTGTTTTGGAATGAAAATCCATTAGTTGGAAAATGGCTATCAAATTATAGAATAAAATTATATGCCATGTTGAAGGAATGGTTTTAAATTTATTAAAGGCTTTTATTTTTTTAAGGACTTGTTAGTCTTGTGTTTTATTGCTGAGATTGAATTAACAAGAGTGCTTTTGGAAAAATGGTCCCATTAGTATAGTTGTGTCTTGTATTAGCAATATTGGGGAAAAAAAAATTATTTTCAAAAGTTTTTTTTGTTTTTGTTTTTATTAGTTACAATGGTCATGGGAAATGAGTTTTCTAAAGAGGAAAGATGTTTTTGAAAGAGGAAAAAATGGGTTTTACAAGGACCCGAAACTACAAAGTTTACAAACCTAAAGAGGAAAGATGTTATAAATACTATCTACTTTGTAATTTTGTGATTGCGATAAATGGAAGCACATACTTTGTATTGTAATTTTAATTGAATTACAATGATTTGTGTACACATGTATATATGTAGCAACAAATATTGTGGAGATTCATCATACATTATTATTTTACTTGAATTAAAACGTACACCTTGTTTTGAAGCAACATGAATAACACGATACTAAATCTATACAAGAATTTGTGCACAAATGTATCTATGTAAGAAAAAATATATGATGTGATATGTAAAGCCATAAACCCCACGCTCATTTTCCTCCCTACCATATTGGCATCATGGAGCCCCACAAACTCTATCCAAAACCTCGAGCAAGACAAGGATGAAATGTGCATGAGAGATCTCGTAAAGTTCCATCGTACATCACACAATAGAAATCTTGGGAAAACTCAAGTATTTCCATATATAATATCTGATATTGTTCTATTTCCATTGATGTTGCAACTTGGAAGCAAGAATGTATCCTAGTTTTGAATCCCTTTGCATGCTTAAACCTAGTTCCTGCAAATGGAATATAAGGGTATGTTAGTGGAGAAGGAAGGAAAATAAAAAATGAAGGATAAAAGGCAAGTATACATGTAAAAGAAGTATTTACAATGTGAGGCTAAAAATAATGAATAATTTTTACAACTAGTTACTCATAGCTATCTAGTAAGAATGGGAAAGTGTCATACGTACACTGTTGATCATCTTCAATGAGGATGAGTTATAGTGGATCTTCAATGCATATTATACTTTAGGCGGATTATAAATAAAATAATATAAATATGCAATAAAACAGGTTAGCACCACTCGCTGAGAATAGGAATAGATAAAGTAGAATATTTTGAATGCATGGCATCTTGTCAAGGGATTGTCTATAAGCAATCTATTGGAGAAGTTAAAAATAGGGTTGTAGAAACAATGAGAAAAGCAACGATGGGTATGATGGAATTTGAAAGCAATAAAAAATAGTCACATACAAAATGAAAACCAAGTAAACTATGACATTGTAAATGGTTTAGTTGAAAGAAGCAATAAACACCATTCTCATGTGCTTCCAAGGATAAACAATGCAATGGTATCAACAAATTGTTTATTCAAGCAAAATCATATGAGAGGAGGGTTTTTTTGTTGTCCACAACCATGTGAACCAACACTCATTGTCCTGCCTTCCATATTGGCATCATGAAGCCTCGTGGACTCTAGCCAAACCCTTGAGCAAGAAAAGGAGTCAATGTCTATGTAGAATCCCATGGACACTTATCCAATACCAGAAAAAAAAAAGACTTGGTGAAGGACGAGTGTTTTCAATCAAATTCTATAACATTGAAGTGTTTTCTTTTGACCTGAGAAGTTCATCGAAAGTAGATATCCTAGGAAACAATTAGCATAATGGAGTTTGAAGGACTCTAGAAGAAGAAGGATAAAAGCAATATATAGAACAATGTACAATAAGTAAAAAGGTCCATCTAAGTTCATAATGGATGTTTAAATCTAGCTATATTAAAAACAAAAATGCAATGTAAGGAAAAATATAGTAAAAATAGTCAACAAATTGACACATCAATTGTTATATAGATTGGCTACTGATACATATGATTTTTGAATCCCTTTGCATGGTTAAGCCTAGTTCCTGCAAATTCAATATAAGGGTATGTTAGTGGACAAGCATGGAAAATCAAGTAGAAAGGATAAAAAGTAAGTACATGGGTAAAATTAATAAATATAATTTGAGGCTAAAAACAATGAATAATTTTAACAGTTAGGCAACCAAATCTATCTATTGGCAGTGGGAGGGTGTTGTACTTACAAAAATTATTGATCATATTCAAGAATGGTGAGCTGGATTGGATTGGCCCATAGGAGCAAGAAAGAATTTGAATTAGAGAGTGCACAACACACTAATTTTCTTGAATGCGTATTTTATTTCTGCAATAATCTAAAAAAAAATGATATACATATATCATAAAAGAGGTTAGCACTATCCACTGTAAATTGAAGTAGATAAAGTGGAATATTTTGAATGCATCATATCTTGGTAAGGAATTATCTAAAAGTAATCTATTGGAGAAGTCTTAAAGAGAGTTGTGGAAACAATGACAAGTAGAATGATTGGGTTCATGGGATTTGAAGGCAGAGAATGTAATCGTGTACAAAATGAAAACCAAGCCAACCATGACAATGCAAATGGTTTAGTGGAATGGAGCAGCAGATAGCACTCTCATGTGCTTCTGAAGATAAACGGTGTGATGCTATCAATAGTTTGTTTGTCCACTCAGAAGCACATGAGAATGGTGTTTGGTTTCTATTCATAACCACATAAATCAATGTTTGTTTTCCTCCCTACCATATTGGCATCATGAAGCCTCATGGGCTCTAGCCAAACCCTTGGGCCAAAGAAGGAGTTAAGGTCCATGGAGAATCCCATGGAATCTTACCATACACCACAAGGAAAAGGAACATGCAGAAAGATGGGTGTTTTGAACCAAATTCTCTAACATTGTAGTGTTTTTTATGGGTTAAGAAGTACACGGAAAAAATATATCCTAGTAAAGGAAAAGCATAATGGGATTTGATGATGGTTAGAAGAAAATTGGTAAGTGGATTATACAGAAGAATGGACAATAAAGGAAAGAATATGATAAAACATATTCACACAACACAAGTAATGTATGTAACAATTGTCTGAATGTGCTTGCAACTTTAACTACAAAAGATAGTGATAGTTGCATTGTCTTTTATTTGTTGAACTTTATATCTTTAGTTGATAGGCTATTTCTTTGAAGTTTCTATTTCTTAAGAAGCCAACATTTAATCGTGCAGTATGTGTAAGGCTTGAAATGGATGAGGGAAAAAGAATACCATCAAACATATTGATATAAGCTTTAAGCTACATTGTTTCATTGTAGCTATTGAAAACAAATAGAGGAATTATGTAACAGGTATTAGAATAACACTTGTTTGGTAGTAAATATCACACAGAAAGAGGAAAATTGTATTGAGTTCCCTGGAAGATAGACAGATACATATGCACATATATATATGTACTCAATTCCCTAATTGATATATAAAAATACCCATATAGGCAAATATACATATGCATATATCTAGACAAAGATATACATACTTATGTATATCTAAACAAGTTTGTGATCTTGAGGCATCCGATTGGTGTAAAGGCAATCTTGCATCACCCAAAATAGTTAAATTTCAAGTTTCTACAATTTTTAGATTTTTTACATTTTTGGATACCCTTTTTGTCATCATGAAATTCCCAATTTACAATTTTTATTTTCTATTCCTGGGTGGAAAGATATTGTAGTTTTAGTTTCCTAGATTTACACTTGAAAATCTTCCAAGTTAGATTTGAAGGCATAGAGTTCCCAGATTGGCCCCAAAACTTACCAAAATTGGCATAGCATATTTTGAGTGCATTCTTGACTTCAAGACCTTTCCAACGGTTCAAACGGTTCGCGAATCGGAGTCCCAAATCAAAAGTTATGGCCACAGGAAGTTGGCGCACTTTCTAGAAGATACAATTGCAAATGTTCTTTTGAAATTTGAACTTCAAGTTGTAATTTTTGGCGCCAAACTGCCTAAAGTCAAATTTGAATGTTGTTTTGGCTCCAAACTAAAGAGGAGCTCTATTTATGGGGGTTTTAATTTTGGGTAACTTTTGGGGACAAGCTCTCATATTTCGAAAGGGTTATTCTGTAGTTTTTTGTAACTTGCATGTGTTGTAAAACTTGGGGATTTGAGAACCTCTGCATATAAGAAGTTCCATTTTCTGAATAATAAAATTATTCTCTTGTTTGTGGGTTATTTTTCTAAGTCTCGGGCTACGCCTTCATCAAGTGGTATCAGAGCGGGTTTTCTTGAGCATGTGGATAGATCACCGATCATGAGGTAGTTCGCGGAATTTGTGGTTGTGGAGTCGAGGTCAAAAGAAAAAGATGCACCAAAATTAGTTACGGTAGGTATGAAAGGTGGTGCGAGGTGGTCAAAGGTGACAAAATGTTGGTCGAGAAGAGATGCTGGCGACCTCAAAACGAGATTGGCATTACAAGAGCTGATTGAGAAAGAGGTTAAACGAGGAGAAAGTGGATGAAGGAGAAAAGGTTCAAATAGAATAGGAAGAAAAGTAATTGATCAAGACCAAATGCGGCTAATAAGGGCCATTTCGAAGATTAGGAAAATACCCAGAGCAGAAGTCCCTAGTTATTCTGGAAGTCTAAACTCGGAAGAGTTGATCGACTAGATCAACGAGCTAGAAGAATATTTTTGAGTATGAGGAAATAGAGGACC